>PVJX010018596.1:0-36228 GCA_004027295.1 Dolichotis patagonum
GTGTCCTGCCAACTGAACAAAGTCAAGCATGTCAAATTAATGTTTCATTTTTAATAAATACTTAACTCCATCTTCTGGATTTTCTAATTTTTGTCCTGTATGCCTGAAATTGAATTCTGAAAGCCATGTTTCATTCTTTCTTTACTTATCCCACCCTCTTCATTTCTTAGCTAATTTTTTTTTTTTTTTTTTTTTTTTTTTGTTTTTTTTGTACTGGGGATTGAACTCATGACTGCCTGCTTGCAAAGCAGGCGCTTAAGCCACTGAGCTAAATCCCCAGCCCTTCTTAGCTAATTTTAAAGGTTCTCTTGCCACAGTACCTAGTTCTGTACTTTTAAATATCGCTATCATCGATCTGGCTCAGATTCTCCATCTTTCACTTCAACTATTTTCCAGTATTCTAACTATATTTAAACCACAACCATAATTTTTTTAACCTTTGGTTTGTCATACTGAATATCTCTTTATTGTATCTCTTTATTCCCTAAGCTCTTCTTGCACTTTCTAATGCTTTTTCTAAAACCAGTAAGAGTTCTTCATTGTCCAGCCCATGAAAGCCCAGTGTTTAACAGCACTTAGCCTGGCCACACACTCCCTTCAAACATAAGGTCCTACATTTCTCTAACTCATTAGAGCTTGATAAGTGTTTACAACTATTATCTTATTTAATCTAGTATTCATAAAATGTACTATAATGTAAATATTTCAATAACATAAAATTCCTATATTTTTAATTTGGGGGGTTACCAGGAATTGAACTCAGGACCTCGCACTTGTCAGGCAGGTGCTTATGTCACTGAGCCCTGTTATTGGCCCAAAATTCCTATATTATTAATAAATAACAGTAGTGCTATATGTGAGGAACTAAAGATCAAAGATGTTTGTGTTTTTTGAAGTTACATAAACAGTCCTGAGCTAGACCATAGACAGACTTGATAGGAGGACTTTGTCCTAATAATGCAGTACTTTTCAATTTTTCAGAACTAAACAAAAAAAAATACCTCTCATTCTCTATTGTAAGTTACAGGATGCAGAACACTAGAAACCATGGAAATAAATTAATTAAAAGAATTAAACCAGGTGTCACATTGTGTGCCTATTGTCCCAGCTACATGAGTGGCTGACACAAGAACAACATTTGAGCCCAGGTGTTTGAAGCCACCTGAGAACATAGCAAGACTTTATTAGAGAGAGTGAGATAGAGAGATATACAATTCGGTAAACCTGGATTGAAGTTTTTGCTCCCTATTTTTTCTATGTCCATATATACTGTCACTTATATTTGTCCACAAGGCAATCTTGTAATTTCTGAAGAATAGTTACTGCATAAATAAATAATTAAGGGTAATAAAATTGTATCAATTTAAATATTTAACGTAAGCTTGCAGTTGCTTCCAAGTTTTTGATTATTCGGCTTTTGTATTATCCCTACTTCTACAGATAAGCAATTATAAGATCGAATGGCTTCTTCAAGGTCATATGCAATATCATATATTATCAGATAAAAACTCAGGCTCATAACCCAACCCAAAATACTTTCATCTAAAAGTAACCTATAGAACACAATTATTTGATTTAAAAAAAGAATCCCATTATACTAACTCACAGTTCACACAAACACACAGACGCACACACGCATATACACTGCAAAGAAAATAAAGGTGACAGTGCAATGCATCAAAATAAAATTGTAAGGAGAAATACAATAAATCTTTGGACTTGATATTGAAATTATACCTTTTAGCACTTATAGCTATACCCTTCACAATTCTGTAGAGAGGGAAAGAAAAGGAAGGACAAGAAGTAGGACGAGGCGGGAGGAAGAAAGACAAGAAGGAAGGAAGGAAGGAAGGAGGGGCATTGACTAGATGATACCCAATTGCCAGGGTGACGCATTGTGTCATCATCACTGATTACTGCTAGAGGAAGGAAGGTGGTAGGGTCTAAGCTTTGTAGTCAACAGAGCCAAGAATGGAAGTTTAAGGAAGCAATGAAATACACTTCAGTTACTCTATTCAGGATCAGCTAATTATGTTGTAGTTAAACACTATAAAATTCTCAGTTTTGAAAAAAGATTTGAGAATATCACTCTTCAGCTGTTCTTAGTGGATAACTTAGAAGCAGTAGGAAAAAAAAAAAAGAAAGAAAAACCAAACTACTTGTGTCCTCCAGGAATCCTGACCACTAGCTCATAAAATATTGAAATACTGAATACAGAACATTAAAAATTGTGTTCAGTCCAAAAGCGTGTTAAATATTTTTCAGGGTTTTTTTTTAGCATTAAAGTCCTCTTTTATGAAGACTCACATTGGCATACTGTTAGTTAACAAATGAAAAAACTATCCCACAACTAGAAGTAAAACCAAACTTAAAATGGATAAATGATAAATTTCACAGAACATTAAGATAAAAAGAGACTTTAACAAGAGGAATATGCATTATTCACTGGGACATATACTTGCATGAGGTTTGCCATCAAGAATCCCACTGTATTCAATGTGCTCACCTGCGTGTAATGATATCACACTGACCAATGGTAGTGGACCAATGGCCTATGTGCCACGGCAGGCTTGTTTGTACATTGAAATCCCTAAAACATTTGCCATCACTGAATAAGCCAATCACATGATACTTACATTTACTGACAGAGACAGCATACTTACAGCTTCTCATGCCTACTATAGTAAATACTTAAGAAACCTAGGTGTTCTCTTCATCTCCTCCCTAAATTTGGAGTAGAAAGAAGTCCATGGCTCACATTTTTACTCTCTGCATCAGTTTAGTTTAATAACTTCCTAAGTGCATATACTAATGTCCTGGCAGAACAAATAATTCTTATGTCCTACTTTTTAATACATGTTATTTTGTTTACCATCTTTTTTAGCCAGGCATGTATCAAAATGATTTTGCTCTTAGTTGAAAATACAAATATTAATTATACAAGCAATTAAAACCCTTGAAAAAACACAGAGAAATCTTTCAACTAGAATTAGAAATTAAAGATTCTCTTCTAAAGATTCTTATCTTTTTTATTATGAAAAAAGTTAGTTGTCAATTTGATATAGGGGTCTGACAATATTTATAGATACAATGAATGTTTTATAAAAATGAGTTAAGTTCTGATAGAAACAGTGCTCCAGTCTGACACAGTACAACTTCGGTACAACTGTGACTTTCTTTATCATAAATGAAAGAAAATAAGTTTGCATCCAAAATAATCTCTTTGGTGTTTACAACTACATGGTAGCCTCAGAATATACTCTCTAATACTACTCTATTATATATGAAGTTTTTCTACTAGAAGCTGTGGTCATCTATATCGACTTCTCTATTGGGTAGATGAGTGATAGGTAATTTATCTGATAATATTAAGTCATATTTAAGATAAAGGCAACATTCATTGAATAGACTTAGTTAGGAGGGGATGTTTCAGATTGTCCAACACTTATTGTATACTGATAGAGCAGTTTTATTTGATAGAGCATAACCTTGGTTCAGGAATGAACCTGAGATTTTTATGAGTCTAAAGATTCTATTCACTTAATATATTTATTATTTAATCAATGTAGAGAGGTTGTTATATTTGTTCTTAATTTATAAAAGTATTATTGGAAAGCTGACTATATTAGAAAATGATAGAAATTTTTTTTAAATTTTGCTACATTTTTAAAGATGCTAACAGTTAAGAAATGTGGAGTTATATAATAGTTATTAATGTAAGTACTAGACAGTTTTTTAAAAAACAGTGGATTAAAAAAAGCTAACTACACAGTGGGATTAATATGATAGAATGCTCTTCTGGCAAGAAACCAACACCAGAGTGAATAAAGGCAGATCCTTGGGTAGCTCAATGTCACTGAAAAGATGCTGAGATACACAGATGTCACTAGCATTATGAAACTGTGTGTTTTTCTATCCCAATGGCCATGTATATCCTCTACTTTCTGGGGTCAGCATAGAAGAAAATGCTTACATACTATACTTTTTATAAAATAGAAGTGGGAAGAATAAAAGAGAGATTGTGAGCTTCGCTGATGTAATAGAATGTGGAGGTAGAATGATAAATGCAAAGGCAATTTCTATTTTTGACAATGACAAATCATACAGCAGGTAGGTTCTGTCCAAAATTATGACTATGCCCAAATCAGTGACCCATTTATTGCCTTTCCGTAGGCATAAAGATTCCTTTCTATTCCTTTGCCTTCCTTTTCCAGGTTGTCTTTCTTAAAAGTTTTAAACTCAATACAACAACTACACATGGTCTGTTGAATTCTCTCATATTTTTTCCCCCAGTGTGTGAATCACTCCACAATTAGTCCGGGATGCATCTGGGAACACTGGTGAAACTAACACTGGTGAAACTAGCAGCCTTCGGCCACAGAAGGACTAAGCAGTCTGAGCTAAGAGGCTTCAGCTCTTTATCCCCTACAAGGACCTTGCTGCAGCTTCTCTCTAGTGCTCTGCAATCACTCCCACATAGAGTGTCAGGAAGAGAAGAAAAAAGTAGGTAAATGGACGATAGTTATTCTCAAATACCAGCATATTATTCTATCTATGATGTCAGAATTTGAATACGAAGTGTCAATTACCTAAGTTCTTAGGTAGAATCCACAATGGTAGGTTCACTGGCTACTGTAATAACACTTCTTAAGGAACTGAAGAGTCCGCATTCTACTCTTTTTCACTACCTTCCCACCCGTCCTAGCCTCAGCCCACCAAGAATTCAACTATTTAACCAAACTTGCATCTCCATTTAGCAGAAGTAGGGGAAAAAATCATATTAGCAGAGTTAAGCAAATTAGACAGCAAGGCTCATACTTGTGCTCAGGTGGCAGAAGTTCCTTTTAGTAGTAGCATATTGCAGATGGCATGTGCTTCTCAAAGAAAATGTATAGAGCGCTAATTCAGTTACAATATGGAAACTTCAATATAACATTAAAGACAGTAGAGAAAAAGCATACAGCATTTTAGAAAGAAGAGGCCCATTGCAGGAGAAGGAAGGGTTTTAACATTAAAATGACCTGGATTCCAACCCGACCTCCTGAAATTACTACCTATGTGTGCTCCTGGGCATATTTCTTAACCTAAGCTGTGAGGTAAAAATAATTTGAAGAATTCATTAAATGAATGTAAAGTGGTTAGCTTCATTTATGATCACTATGGTCAAAAAGTGCAATTCTATAGTAAATAAATGATCAATAAAAGTGCTGTAACTAAACATATATGTTAAAGTGACTTGCCATTAACTAGCTAAGCATGTTTTCTCAGAAATATGCACATCTTGGTTGAATATATGGAATACAGGCTTAGTCAGATCAAATCAGACCATGTAATTCAGGTCATCTAAATTTTCATTGCCTGTCATTTCCAATCATGTTTCATAATAGCAGCCTTGAGAAGACTCTTCCCCCATGGGCAGCACACAACTCTCAGAACACCAAGCCACTAAACACAGTGACCTTGCTCACACAGCCTGAACTCTGCCTTAGAGATAGATTACAAGATACTTGTACAGCTGATGCTGTGGCATTTAATGTTAATACCAAGTACATAAGCCTTTTCTCCTTCACCAACTAAAGTCATATGCTGTCATCTTTCCTTATAACACTTAAAACATAGGGGAATATAGCTAAGGTGAGCTAATAAAATTAAATTTAAACCACAGCCATTCTCCATTTAGCTGGTGCCTATTTTTACTATTAACTAATTACATTGTTTTCTGATACAGGAATATAACTTCTTCATTTTCTGTCTTTGGAAAGACTTGTGGAGACAAAGACTAGTTCCCATCTGTGTACTACTAATTCCCTTTACCTGTGGTCTGCTCAGTATCCAGCCTATTGACAGCCTGTTGTACAGACATGGTCGTGTTTATTTTGAGAGCCTGTCCAGAGCCACGAGAAATAGTAGGGTGATGTCTACTAAAAGATGGCTCTAAATTTTTGGTGATAACATCTCCATCAGCTACACAACTTTTTATTTTCCACAAGATTTTTTTTCTAACTTCTTCCTAGTGCTCTTGTTTTGAGACCTGGGAATTATATGACCCTCTTCTACCTTATCGCTTTGAAAAAGCAGATTGTTCTCCCTAAACTTCATGCCCTCCTAAAGTTTGGCACAAAAGTCCAATGCTATGCTGTATGAATTACATGCCCTTAAACTTCATTAAATGTTAAATGGGAAATACCCTTAGCCATCTCTAAATGTAATATTTCAGATTAGTATCTCAGGTTAACAGAACTCATAAGTCAACATGGAATATTAGGAAAGATATACAACATAAGATTATTGATTCTTCCATTAGAGAATGTATGCAGGCCTCATTGCTTATCAACAAGATTTAAATGAGAAAAGTCAAGAGGTTTTAGAAAGCTGAAATCAGGAAATACATATGACTAAACTGAGAAACAAAACACAGCAAACTAAATCACTTGTCCAGAGTCTGGCTTCTTAGATATGGAACTCTGCATCTTTTGTTACTGTGTACTCACTGCAGATTATTTTGTGTATTAATGTTTATCTATTTTAGCCAAGACAACAATTCTCTGAGAATCTCAGTAATGAAAAAGTTTTATTGTTTTCCCATCATGAAGCAGAGATTATGATTATACCTTTCATCTTACTTCATTGTCCTGAAATTAACTTGTTTTATATATTTCAGATAATAAAACTGTTATTGATTAGGGAGCAGTGTTTTTCATTTTAATAAACTTTATTATACTGTACTAGTTGGAAAGTGCTACAGACTCATAAGTTCTGGGGGAGGGGGAATCAATCATGACCAGCCAGGAATTAGATACAGAAGTAATACATAGATCACATTTTTAAAGGAACCTGTGACAAATCATTCATTTCTGTAACAACTCAACCTCTATAAGTGAGAGTGATAAAACAGGACCAACAGAAAACTTGCTAAAACAAGATTCATAAGAAGACATTAGCATGACCAAGTGTCTCAGGACATACTCTGGTTAAAAACATTTTCTTCCAAGGATTAAAGTTCCCATTGTGTAGTATGGTAATAAAAGGAATGGCTTTTCTGTAACTATATTAGTGTTAAAAGACTCCTACACATGATTCAAAGAAACTTGGCATAGCATAGAATACAGTTGAATGATCACTGACTCCACGTACCAGTAGTTTTTCCTTTTCTCAGAAAGCATATGGTTGAGAATCAGGTAAAGACAGCTTATAGAAGGTAAATTACCAGTTATAGCTCTTAGCTCTTTACAGAATTCAAACATGAGAAAATGAATATGTACAATCTTTCTTGCATCAAGAAAGCCAAGGGAAACTTAATTACTCAGTGTAATAGGGATACAAGATACCATACTGCTGAAACAATGAACACTATCAGTGACAGCTCCAAAGAAAGAAGTGGCCAAGATTAACTGTATTTTTGTGGTATTATTATGTGTTAGAACCACTTACTACTGAAAAAAAAAACTTACTTTACAGAATGGAGTGTACTATGTATTGAAAGAATTGAGTAGCTAAGGTACCTTGGTCAAGGTAAATGTGTCTGATCATGAATGCAAAAGTTAATGTAAGGTATAAAAATCAGTGCAAAAGTTATGATTGGTACAAAAAAATAATATATACTGACTAAATGTTGGCAAGTATACTCAGAACAATATAAGGTTCATACATCATATCAATTAAATCAGGTATAAGAATACTGCAACCTGAAGGCCAAATTTGACCACTGCTTTATTTGGGAATAAAGTTTAACTGGAACACAGCCACACTCTCCTGTTTACATTCTGTCTACTGCTGCTTTCACATAGTTGCAATAGACCACAAGACTTTCACATAGTTACAACAGAACGCAAGACTTAAAAAGGTTAAAAAGTTTGCTCTTTGACCTTGTCTAGAAACATTTGCTGACTCCCAGACTAAATAATAATAATAATAATAATAATAATAATGGATAAATGGCTAAGATTGCCAAATAAAGTCAGGACTTACTCAACCCATTACCACAAAACAAAAGGTCAAAAAATTACCAGGTCTAATCAGCAGAATGCATATCAACAAAAGGGAACTAAAGTAATTTCACTAAGGGAAAAAAAAGTTGTTTCCTCTAGAAGTTGGGGAGTACGAATGCTGAGTGAATTTCCCATTTATGGAGCAACTACGCTCTGCCAGACCTTAAATTGGGCAGGCACTGAGGACCTGTGGCTACAACAGATTTCCCATCCTGCACACCGGGGAGAGAGCTGCACAGGAGATTAAAACAGCGCATGAGCCTGGCCTGGTCTCTTCTCAAATCTCTTAGGAACAAATGCCGAGTGCAACCCTCTTTGTGACAAGCATCTTTGTTCTCACTGCTGTTAGAAATGCTCAGCGAGTCTTCCCTGTGAGGGCTGCCACTCAAATGTGAAAGCTAGATGTTTCTTTCTCAAAATTCACAATCAGAAAATGGCAAGCCATGGTACTACACAGAATAGGTAGTTTTACAAAACTTGTTTTTAATCAAATGACTTTTGATGGAACTCACTCTTTTTATTCCTGTTTTTATAGCACAGACAATCTTTGGCTCTATGGGAAATATCTGTTGGCTTGGGTTTACTTAGCTCTTTAATATAGATAGAAGTGCTGAGAGGTGGGAACATCTAGGGAGGGGGAAGGACTAAACAAGGCTTCACAGAACTTATAAACTCATTATTGGGCTGCAGATTGCCTTTTAAATAGTGGATTACTTTGATACCCCACACTCTAGAGCTACCTTCCCATTTTATTTTAGCTGCGGTTTAGTTGTAAGAATTAAAGAGGTTCTTGAATAGAACCCTGCTATTCTCCCACACTAGTTTGACATTCCAACACATATGGCAGCGAGATCATTTCCCCCTCAAACTGCACATTCATCCTTTGTACTCACCTGGAAACATAATGGTTCTGTGATGCTTTATCAAATGAAATTTCAAACCCTCATCCTAATATATTACACAGTGCACTACTGTTGGTCCCCTCCTAGTCCACTGATTCCATCTCTTATCACAGACGCATGTTTCCTTCAAGCTCGCAGCCGGTCATACGCACATGGGAAGGTTTGTCTTTGCCTTCTGGTTTCAGTATCACCCTGTGTGCTTTCCAGCTTCCTTTCCAAAGATCATTCTTTACTGCTTTACAACTGAAGTAAACACTCATTTCTTTTATGAGTTTTGTCTTTTGCTATAATTGTTTCTTACAAAATTCCCCTGCCTAATTCTTCTCTCTTTTATATGTGAGTATTTGCTAATCTATATACTGTGTACCATTGCTATCTTAATGTACCTAAACAAATTTTAATATTTGGAGGCCAAGAACACTAGCATTTATAATTTACCCCACCCATATCCCAGCTCTGTCTGTGGTACTTGGCACAGTGGGATGAAAATCACAATCTAGCTAACAGACAGGGAGATCCATTGCTGAATCATTTCAACATTCTATTTCTTCTGAGTATATGTTCTATCTGTTCTCATGGTTTTATCTATTTAATGTTTGTTGTACTCTCTCGAGGTCCTAATACATTGCTGAAAATGAGACAAGGATATGAAATCATTCTAATAGAGGCACTTAGGCTTTTTGTTGCAGGATTTTTCATTTAAATAATTTTTTGTGCTAGTGTGTGCTGTTTTGTCTCATCATCCATCATGTTTGATAGTAAGCCATTGCCTCTGCTTTTTACTGATTTGCACAAGAGCCCAGTAAGATATTCTCAGCCCGATAGAGATATTCAGGGTCTCAAAATAAATAGATTCCATCAATATTGGTGATCGCAGAGTAATTCAGAAATGTTTTCCTGCAAAGTATAGCAGGCTTTGTTTGAACTTCATGTCAGATTACACACGTTAGTGCTGATCCATGGCAGAGATGGGCACTGGCTTCTCAAAATATCTTTTAGCTATTACCTATAAATGCTTGAAAGAATTCACAAACGCAGATACCTTGTTATGCATGCTGCTTCCTGAAACCGCCTCTGAGACACCAGATGGCACAGCAAGAGCTGTACAAGTGACAGATGATAAAGTGTATCAAGCCACATAAATTAACCTCATCATGGCCATAGTATCAGATGCCACAGGGAAAAGCAGGAGGACAGAGAAGCAACTGCACTATATTACCCACAGGGATGGATTTACAATCCATCTGGGGTCTCTCATGTGAGGATACAGGAACCTCAGATGGCCTGTGAATTTTGAACATTTGTTTGTGCAGGGGTAGTTTAATCTTTCTGGAAATTAACTGACACTTTGGTCAGAAAGGATGCTTTAGCCAGCACCAAAGCCATGTTTCACTCAGCCTGGACAGCTTCTGACTATGATTAGAGAACATATCCCCAGACTCACCACGCCAGTGCACCATGACAGTTTCCAGGCCAAAAGAGTGAGTAAGGGACCTGTTTCTTGGCTGCACTTCAACCCAAAGCTGCCTTGCTGTGTGCAGTGTTACTAAATCTCATAAGGACACCAGGGACACTGTAGCAGATGAAACAATTGCCCACTGCTGGGTTATAAAAGCATGAAAGCATTCACAACCATTTTAGAAAGTACAGAAATAATCACTGAGAGATCACATTTCTCAAGACTATAAACTGGGATGTAGGCCTATACTAATGCTACTGCTTTTAGAAAGTATACTGGTCTGCTGAGCCGCTTAGAGAGAAACAAAGGCTATAAAACCATGCTTGCAGTGGTGTACAGAGTAGTTCTTAGAAACAGACTAGCTTGATGGAAAGACAGGTAAAATAGAGAAATTAAGAATGTGCGACAGATAAAATATTAATAAGAACAAGTGCAGAAGATAGACTAGCAGGAGAGAAGAGAACAGTGTGCTGAACCAGTGATAGTCTAAGAACAGAAAGGCAGAGGAAGATCTCAGACTAACAACAGCAAACCTGTAGAGTCGCGGAGGGATTCTCAACAGTGCGGCACCCAGTCCTCCCACAGACCTGTGTGGTCTGTAACAGGCTTTGTGCGTCTCCTCACTCCGCTGCCGTAAAGTGCAACATTGGCCGGGTGAAGGGAGACCAAAGAGCGAGGAAGATCAGAACTACAACACAATCTCTGAGCTCTCCTGCACCCATTTCTGACACATTTCCCAGGAGTTTGCGGAAGGAAATTCTGTATATTTCTGTATATCTTTTTAATAGGAAAACTGGGTCAGAAAACAAATTTTTCAGTAAAATCATAAGGACAAAAAATTCCAGTCCGTATCTATACTATTTTGGCATACCTCTGTTAATTACCATTACATTTAAAGTTGATAAATACCATGTAGACTTGACTATGGACCACACACCAAAAAGTGTCATACATAGAAATTTCCAACTGAAAATTAACAACCTATTATATGTTTTATATCTTGATATGTCAGCAAACAAGCAGCAACTTGGGTCACTCACTATCTTAATGTGTTACAGTTACTATAACAAACTACTATAAATGAGGTGGCTTAAACAATAGAATTTTATTTTCTTAGAGCTCTGCAGACTAAAAATCCAAGATCAAAGTGCTAGCAGGGTTGATATATGGTGAGGGCTCTCTTTGGGGGGTCGTAGATGGCTACCTTCTCACTCAGGTGGTGGAGAGTGTAACCCAGCTTTCAGGTGTCACTTCAAATAAAGACACAGCTTCATGGATCAGGTCCCCACTTCTACGAACTGATTTAACCTTGATTATATCCTTCGAGGGCCCACATCCAAACACATCCACAATGGGAAGTAGGAATTTAACATATTAAGGAGGGGCACCATGTTCAGTGTAACACTAACTGTGAAAATAAAGGGACAATACCTTTTTCTAAAACACTTTATACCTCATATCTCTTTGTGCAAATAATAATTTTGTCAAAAGGGACAGGATACTGAAATGATTGTCAATGTGTTCTAGCATTAGTACCTCCAAAGGTAAGTAATTTATATAAGCCAAAGATACACCACTCTCCACATTTCCACCCTGAAATCTCCTTAGCACCAGTGTACTGAAGATTTTTCTCCTAGGAGGTACTCTTGGACTGATAGGACCACTCTAAGAATAGAAACTCATACTTTGCTTTCATCCAACCTTTACCGAGAGCTGCTAAGCCTGCTGCCTTCACTCAGCTGGACATTTTACTCAATGCCAAGATTATGTCAGAAGTTTTTATGTAAATTCTAGAATTTTCATTACAGATTTTATGTGCTACACCCCATTTTGGCTGATGCCTACAGTTCTGTCTTCATGCTTACAGAGAAAATCCGGGATGCCTATTTTTTCAAACAGAGAAAGACAAAATGCTTTTCATCTCTTTTAGAGTAGAAAAGGATTGTCCCATTTGCTTCCAAGTGCTTCTCTTCCTCCCAGTTTGAATAAGGCACATTTATCATATGTTTTATGTCTCTCATTCTCTTTCAAGTTTGAAATACAAGAAAATAAGAGCCATTGGAAGTTTAGGTATGTTATTTGATATAAAAATCATAGCTTAAGTAACTTCTAACTCCCTCAGAGGAGACAATTGACAATATCTATTATTTAAACCACCAGTAAAAGAACCTTAAATCTATACCCTAAACAAAGGCTCTATATACATATCCCATATGCAGTTTTCTGGCAAATGATTGCATACAATAAATCAAATTTGACCTTTGTCATTTACAGGTTTTTTTCTCATTTTCTTTCTTACTCTGATTTGTAAGTCTGTCTAAAAACCTTACTTCTATTGTAGACTTGCATATCCCAATAGGGATGCTTACTTGTTATTCATCAGAAATATGTGGGAGATTCAAAAATTCTGAGAAATTCATCAGCCAGGCTTCTATGTCAGTCATAAAAAAGAATAATAGGTCTTTATAGTTTTAAAGAAATTTCATATTCATCCATATGCAGTTCTTGCAACAGCCTCGTAAAGTATCATTGTGTCCACTATATTTACAAGGAAAAGAAGAAACAGATTCAACTCCAAGACTTTCCCAAGTCCCAGTGGAATCCACTGGCAAGTAAACAACATAAACCAGACCAAGCCAAATATTGTGATCACATTAGGGACGAGGAAGAGGGACTTCAGAAGAATTGGAGGTTCAGTGATTGAGAAGGGGATCAAGCTGCTCACAAAAAGGGAGAGAAGCAAATTATACTATCTCTTTAATATAGATTAAAGAGAGCAGAAAATTGTATGGATTTGCTGAGGTGGCAAATGTCCAGTAAGTTTCCATTGGCCAGAGACAAAGTTGCAAAAATTTGATTTGCATGTGTGAGACTGTCCACCAGGTGGTCGTTGTCAACTTGTTTTAGGAATTTCTGAATTTCTCTTGCAGCTGACACTATTGTCCTATGCAAACATCCTGGACTTAGGTTCTTTGTGGGCCTTATGATAAAGCTGAAGCAAAAGAGCACAGGAGTCGGGGTTGGAAAAAGAAAGAATAAAAGCTCCAAAGGGCATTCAACATGTCTACATGCAGAGCTGCATAGATTCTGACCCAAAGGTTAAGGCAACAAAGGGAACAGACACAATACGGAGAAGAGATGTCAGTCTTTTTTATCCCACTGCACTCACCCATCCAACATCTGCAGGGCCATGTGAAGAGTCAGTGTTCTCAGCAAAAGTGGCCTTCAGATCCCTGAGAAGTAGCATAGTCAACTGTTACCATAACCCCTACATCAGAAGTGTTTTCCACTGCAAAGCTAGTGGGAAACTGGTAATATATTACCCAGCTGCGTGACCTCTGAAATTAGTGACCTGTAAGTCAACTAAGAGTAAGCGAATCTAGGGAGTTTATGTAGGTTTCTCCTTGGTAACAATTTTCTCATTCTGTATAAACAATCCACTTCTGTGGTTTTATCAGGGTCTTGTGATGGATCTATTGAAAAAGCAGAGGGTTGAGAAGCAACATGACACGTTACAAAAGAGATTGATTTTACTGTACCAGCCTTTTACCCCAATATGGTAGTCTCTGACTGTCTCTCCAAGACTTCTGCCAAATCTCACAGCTCCAAATGGCCAAAATCTAGGCAACATCAAGTTGTCTTTACCATTGCCAAAGCTCTTATAACTCAATTTTAACTGTTACCATTTAAAATTCTAAACAAAATTGAACAATTTTTGTCATGGTTTATGTCAGTGGCCCCTAAGCCTCATGAATTATGAACTCTATCAAATTTAGCATTTGTGATTGGTTCATTGCTTAGCACTTGGATTGATGGTGTGAGTGCTACACCCACCTAAGGGTGGAGCCAGGATGTGATGTAATGGCAGGAAGAAGGCGTGTCTCTCTCTTGCCGGTTTCCGCTTGCTGTTTGCAACTGCCATGAGCTGTGGCCCCGCCATGCCACCCTGCCTTTGAGCCAACTGAGTATGGACTGAAACCTCCAAGAACTGTAAGAAGTAAACCTTTCCTTCCCTAAATTTGGGCATCAGGTATTTTGTTTCAGCAATGAGTAAAAAGTAACTATGACAATTTTCTTGGAGAATAATTAATCATTAATGTGCTCAGACTATATGCATTTCCTATCATCCATTTTAAAAAGCATCACAACTATGCCTCTTTCTCTCGCCAGGTGCTTTTGCTTTCAGGGTGTTCACAGTGGATAAAGCTAACACTCAGTCCTTAGGAACAGAAGGAACTCTGTCTGTAAAGTATGTTTCTGCAGCCATCTTCACACAGCTGTCTTCTCCTCCTTCGGTTCCATGTGTCATGTATGTCAGACATTTTGCTAACTCATAATTTTGACTCTTTTATGACTTGAATGTGCTCATTACCTGAGCAGCAGGTTGACGGCCTTTCGGGATGATACATCCTAATCACCAGAACCATGTTACCTTACACTGCAAAAAATATATTCTACAGGTGTGATTTGGTTAAGAAATCTGATATGGGGAAATCATGGAGATAATGAATTTGAAATAAGCATTTTGGAGGAGGAGGTTCTAAACCATTTGCAGAGTGACTATCAAGGAATGTTAAATAGAGGCAGAGCACTTGACTAACATGCAAGAGGTCCTGTGTTTTATTCCCTACACAAAAAGGAAGGAAGGAAGATAAAGAAATAAAGAAGAAAAAAGAAAGAAAGAGGAAGAAAGGAAGGAAGGAAAAAAGAAAGAAAAGAGAGACAAGGAAAGAAGAAAAAACTTAATGGATATTTTGTTTTAAAATGGTATTATATTTTTAAAAAGTTTTTAGTGTATGTTTTATAAAACAGAATAATCCCAATTAATACATATCAGCATTAGTTTTATGGTTATGAGAAATAAAAAATAAATGAAAGTGATATTTAAGAGCAGAAAAACTGACTTTTAAAGAAGTAAGTCAGATATCATGTATTCCAATAATACACAAGGATGTATATTTCTTCAAAGATTATTGGGGTATGATCACTCTGACCCTTCAAAATGCAAAGGTATATTTTCTTCCTTACTAACGCAAGCTTACTGTGAAGAATTCTTATCAGTGTGGAATTCTAGTGTTCTCCTTCTTTGCCATCCCATTGGAATGGGTGTTTGTTGTGGTAATGATTTTAACTAAAAAGTTTATCACAGGAAAAATATACCCATGTGTATGGAAAAGATCTCTAATAATTTTTATTTAAGAATAAGTTTTAATATATCTCTGGAAAAGTAAAAAATACCTTTCATACTCTATAATTATACATGCCAATTCTTAGTGAACACTACCTAAATATACAGTAGTTATTCTGACTCCAAGAAAAATGATTGCAGTTGACTTGAGCATTCTTAAAATTCTATTTTTAACAAATTGATAATATTTCAGTGAAGAACACTTCATTGTTCATCATTCTGAGAATTCCTCCTCTAACTTCTAAAGCACCAGGGACTCTCTATTCACCCATCACACCCAATTTTCATGAGAAACTAGGTGTGCAAGAATGCATGCATGACAGGCCATTTTATTTCCTGCAAGCAAAAATAGTTGTAAGCAATGAACATAAGAGAACATATTTATTCCAAGAAATATACATTCAAATATAGTCATCAATAGAAAATTCCACTGAATGGAAGAAATGAAAATTCTAGACATAATTTGAAGTACAGTTTCATTTGTATATAACATTCTGAGAAATATTTAAATCTCATTTTTAACTACTGAATACAGAAATAAGAACTTTTCATGTGACAATCACTTACTAGTTTATCGTATTTTGTTTTTTTAAAACTTTATTTTAAAGGGGTAAAATTAAACACAACAACACAGAATGGGACATAAGACACAGAACAGAATGGGACATAGGAAAGCATAAATTTCAAAGCTAGACAACCAGAGATCTTCACTATCTGTCATATTGTCTCTTGTTTTCTTCCAAATAGTTGTCCATATCTTTGCATACAGGGAGCTCATACTAAATAACATAGCCAATCTTTTCAAAAAATGTGTAGTTAACTGGCTCCCACTTGCTAAAGGGGCTAGGGACTTGGGACAGGGGACAGGATGACATGAGATGTTTGATTCTCAGCTAATGAGTTGGCAGGCTAACAGCCACCCACCAGAGAGGGGAGGAGTTCCTTGTTCTCCCGGCAGACAACCGCATAGTGCAGGTCCTGATGCACCAGGGTCTCTCTCCTTCGGGCAGCTGAAAGTCTGCCACACTCACAGCCGACCCCTAGAGAGGGGAGGAGCTCCTTGTTCTCCCGGCACCCCGAGTCAACCGCATGGTACAGGTCCCGAGGCGCCAGGGTCTCTCTCCTTCAGGCAGCCAAAAGTCTGCCACACTCACTTGCTATTTCTTTCTGATTAATTGACCATTACATTTACAAAGTTCTGAAATGGCCAACAGACCACAGAAAGAGTTCTCTTTAGGCTCCTGTTTGAAACCAGCAGCTATAGCAATCTTCTGGCCTTGCTTCAGGGCCACTTATTTTAGAAGAAAAGATCCATTTCTCAAGGATTAGTCTAAGGAAAAATAATTTTAATTTGGAAAAGCAACCCTTGAATAATTTCAACCTGAGGATATAAAAATAAAAACATATTCCTTAGCCAAGTGTGGTGGCACATGCTTGGAATCCCAGCACTGGGGAGGCTGAGTAAGAAGGATTGCTGAGAGTTCAAGGCCAGCCTAGGCTACAAAGTGAGTTCAAGGCCAGCCCGAATTGCACAGTGAAATCCTCTCTCAAAAAGACCAAAAAAACCTAACAACATTGATTAACTAGCCCCTCAAAAAGAAGACAACCTGATGCCACTTTTTACCTTATGTCTTTGGTCTCCTGCTCTATGCTAACTAGCACTAAACTTCTTTGACATCAGATATTTGGGATGCCATGTTCTCCTCACCCTAGTCCCCTACAAGCAGAGGATGTGAGATGCAGAGGAGAACTCCCTGCCTTATCAATGCACTCTTGGAGTCCTTGAGATGAGCACTCAACATTCCAAGTGGAGAGCTGATCTGAAGATACACCATCTACTCAAATATGACCAAATGATATTCTGTAAAGATGATGCAGAAACCAGGACAGATGAGGCAAAAACAAGACTGTAAGCTCAACCTGGAGAAGATGGAATGGGTTATGTAAATCTAATTTAACATGTTGCTCAGTGGTGACCCTCCCATCTGATAGAATTTTTCACAGATGGGCTTCAGAGAGAATGTCATCTAGCTTTTGGATGGATGACAGCTCTCATCATGACACCTCAGAGACTGAGGATATAAACCTGGATAGGACAGTGTGTCACCAGTCTTTGGTTGTGCATGCACAGATTGTCAAGAGGAAACCAAGATAATTCAAGTTCCTGATATTTTAGTAATCTCAGCCTCATAGTCCGTTCTTTCCTTATGTAAGAATGAGACAACTCTAGTTCTGCTTGTGTAACAATTAGCAGTCCCCAAATGGCTACCCGACCATCTGAGCTTTCATTTTCTGGATCTCTTATTTCTTTTATAATTCTTTTCAATTTCTAGGAAATCATTCTTTAATGATTTATTTATAATATTTTGCCCACTGTCACCAAATAGTTTTGAGAAATTAGGTAATTTAAAAATACACATCAAAAAAGCCCCAGAGGTTAATCATATGTAATGTATACATGAAGAAAGAAGTAAAAAAGTGCCAGACAGCAAATTCTCAGCAGTTGGAATGATTTTAATTATGAGTTAGTTGGATAATTAAATACTAACAGACAGTGGGAGGAAGCTGGCAAGCGTATAAAAAGAGCCAAAACAGCACACGGTTAAGCAGCGAAGGAAGACCCTTTAATGTTCAAGGAAAGAAAAAGAAAACTCCCAAGGGAAGGACTTTACCCAAAGGAGATTAAAAGAGAAAAGAAGACACGTTAAGGAATAAAAATTTTCTTTTTCCTATCACCAATTTCCCTAACAATGAACTCTTTTCTGTGTATAAATAGTACAAGGAAAATTCTGTGAAGTCATTGTTGTTAAATTTTATTCTATAACAAATGGAAAACCATTCACTAAAATTTTCTTTTTCACTATTTATCTCTGTATTTATGTATTTCAACTCCATATGAAATATAAAGCCTGATAAGTGAGACTATTTTCTTCTGTTTGGCTTGACTTAATTCAAGTTTTTCTACTTTGTTAATATTCTTTCCCTTTAGACAGCTCAATTGCAGGTGCAGCTGTGAAACAGAAGCAGAACAAAAACTTATTTTCCCCAGTAATGAAAGTGTTTGAAATCACAGCTATGGATGAACCTCTGAAGGTTGGACCGTTTGATGAAATTAATTATGTATAACAAGTATAATATTTCAAAGGGCCATGCTAGCACATTCACTAAATGTTATTGAAGCAGTCACCTGTACAGGTGGTTTGTTTCTGTTTGTTTTGCCGAACTGGGAATTGAAAACAGGGTCTTCATACTGGACTACATCCCCAGTTTCTTTCTAATTGTTTTGAGATGGCATGTCACTAAGTCACTAAATTCTCTAGTCTTGCTAGCCTCCTGTCTCAGCCTCCCAGACTGCTGGGATTACACTCTCAACTTTGTATGATCTTTTGGCCATTGAAATATGAACAAAGTAGGCTTGCAAATTAAACATAGGGCAATAATTGCTATTCTCTCTCCTGCTCTCCCTTTCTCTCCCTCTCCTTCCTTCCCCTGCTCTGATACATCCCATTTTCACCTCCTAAACTCTGGTTAAGATGTTTAATCAGCAAGGTCAGAGGCAACATGCAATATCTTTGCATCCAAACCAGTCTCATAAAAAAGTATACCTTGAAATAAAAGCAAAATCTTTGTATCTATTTTCCTACCGTTTCATAATATAAAGGATGAGGCCTCGTATGTCTCAGAAGCAAGATAATAATAAATGTTACCCATTTTTTCCCAATAGGTTGGTTCAAAGCTAAGCAGAAAATTACCAGTTATATAGCAAAGGTTAAGGAACAATCCATTGCTGAATAGAGAAGTGAAATCTAGAGTTCTTGTTGACCTAAAGAATCTTCTGAAACAATAAGTGTTTATGTATTAACAAGGGACAGTCTGGGATGTTTAGCAGAAAATACGGGAAACAGAAAAAAATCTTTAAAAAAGACAACAGTATACCAACTACAAAGAACTTTGGAGGAAACAAACACGCATAGAAAAATAATAATATTGGTCAAGGCGGAATTCAGTGAAAAATGAACCTCAAAGAGAATGAGAAAATTCATGTTTATCAGTTCTCTGTTTTGGAAATTGGGTGGATGATACACAGGCAAAACATTTCCTCTAGAAAGTGTATGTGTGTGTGTGTGTGTGTGTGTGTGTGTGTGTGTTCCACTGTTGTTATTGTTTATAGTAGTTACATAGATGGTGGCATGAGTGTTGTCATTACGGAAACTAAACAAGTCCTATATACCTGATATAGTGATGTTCACAGAACTTGAATAAATTTCAAACTGGTACATGAATATAGGGAAACTGAAACTAAAATATCAGTCTTAAGTGACTTGATCATTCCTTTTTATTCTTGAAGCAGAAAATAAATAAAATATGCATAACAGATACATATTTTTTCTTATGCAATGGAACAGTAACTAATGTTTATTCAACCATTTTGATGTGCCAGGCACTGCTGAGTCCTTTAATTGGACAATTATTTGAATCTCAAAATGGCCTATGAAGAAAGCATAACAGTCAAGGTCTAGTCAGACAACAGAGACCACAACTATTTTAAGAGAGAGAATTTAATTAAAACAATGGCAGAGTAGGTACTGAAGAACTGGAAAAGGCAGGAAATAGGACACAGTAACTATAGCAAGCAGTTATCCCCACTAAGACCAGGAAAACATATGGAAGAATACGTCACAAACACAATTTAGGTGTCTGAAGAAAGCACTTTGTAGAGGCAAAACAGCCTCCTCAAGAGCAGGACTCTGCCTGGCTGGTGTTGCTATTTCTGGTGATCTTCAATGAGATAATTCCTGCACATGTTAGAGGTGAGAGAGAGAGAGAGAGAGAGAGAGAGAGAGAGAATGTGTATGTGTGTGTGTGTGTGTGTGTGTGTGTGTGTGTGTGTGTTTCAAGTAACTTTTTGCTACTATAATGAAGTGCTATTGTTAGGCTGAAGAAAATGTCCAGTGTGAGACTGATTAATCAAAACAGAAAATACTAAAAATTATACAGGTGAATAAAACTCTCCCTAAGAGTCCAGTACAAGTTTGTGTTCTCTAAAATCAAAGAATGAATTTTAGGAACAACAGAGGTTAAGAGCAGAGTATATTTATTGAGAGAAAGAAAGCTTCTGTCTGAGAGAGACAGAAAAGGTCCCGAGCAGGTTACCAAAGACCGTCCTTTCTAGGGACTTTTATAGAGTAAAATCGTGGGGTGAGATAGGTTTAAGGTGGGAAAACCTGGGAACTGGACTGGCAGATGGGCATAAGGTGGAACAGAACTATGGTTAACCAATAAGATTAACTGTTCAGGTAAAATTGATTACATTGGGGACAAAGAAAGCGGGCCTTCCTAGGGAGCAGTGACTCTTCCCTTAGGGGGTTGATACAGTGACTCCTGACTTCCTCAGGGTGATGGACAACTATTTAGAATATCAGTCCTTAGGATGTGGGTGCATTTGTTTGTTCTTTTGTCTTGAAGCCTGGCCCACCGCAGGAGGTATCTGTCTCCCCCACAGTTGCAAGGTAACTGGGCTTTTTTAAAAATATATATACTGTATGTGTTCTTATTTATTTATTTAGTACTGGGGATCAAACTCACAACCTTACCCTTGACAGGCAGGAGCTTATGCCACTGAGCTATATCCCCACTGGTAACTAGGCTTTTGCACTGGCTCCTTCAAGGATCCAGCCTTGTCTCACTGCCTATCATAGTTCTAACTAACTCAGCTGCCTGTAACAGTAATACTTCCTTTAATTTTAGTCTCTCTCTTGCTACTGTCCCGTACACATAGACCTTAGCAGAAGAACAGACAGCAAAGGAGATGTATCCCAACCCGAGAATCCAAAATGGAATACAGGGGGGAAAGGTCTAAAGCCAAAACAGCTAAAGCCATAGCACATTAAGTGTAATTAACTATCCAAGGTGACCAATGAAAAGGTAGAGGCAACAGAAAGGTAAAGCCTCCTGCACAAGGTACTACACCGTAGAAGAGGGAGATCTGGGGTTCTCACCGGGGCAGGCTGTCTTGAAGTTCCATCTCTTATCCTTCAAGCTGTGTTCACTTTTCCTATCCATTGGTAGAGACATAGCCATTGCAGTGGAAAAAGGAGCCACAAAAGCCAAGCTCCAAATTAGGTCAGCTATGAGGTCTGTGGATTTCGGGAAGTCATTTCACTCTTTGGACTTCAGTAATATTTTTCTCAAAAATGAGAACATAAAGCTCATTTTAGGTTAACCCTGAAAAAAGTAAGACTCACCCCATGAAAAGCTGAAATTCCTGAAGTGTCTACAGTACAGTGATTTGTGCTGCAGGTTATGTAACTAGTCTACCAATATTACCCAGAACAACTGCATTTGGAAACAATTTTATGCAGTTACCCCTTTTAGTTGCCTCTTGTACACAGATCCTTCTTTGATTTATGTCAAGAGCACTTAGAATGTTTAGTCACAAGACGGACAAAAAGTGGATAGAAATCTTGTATTTTCAAACAATAATTTCCTACTATGGGCTGTATTACACTACACAGCTAAAGGTCCTCCCTTCAATGACCTTATAATCTGATAGATCCATGGAAACAACCAGGTGAATGAATGTATACATGTTGGGCTATAAGGAGGAAGTTGGGGGCTGCTGGGGTATTTGACATTTATCCATTGGCCTAGGTGAGGTAGGGTGCCTGTAAGCCAAGGAAGTGCTCTTTAAGCAGGTGGGTTGTGAACTGAGTTTTCTAAAAAGAAAAAGGTAATGAAAAAAGAATGAGTCAAGCAAAGAAATGTGGAACAGAGGGTGAGCAGGGTTAGGCAGAAAGAGTGTAAAGGTGTTCAGAGCTGATAGAACTTTATTATGTTAGTTTAACTATTAATATTATTAGAAAAGGCACACAAGAGGAAAATATTATACACTTGGAAGCTGCAAATAGTTCAGGACTTCTAGACTGAAATGTCTGACTGGAGAAGGCAGGCTAACTTCAGTAGAAGCAGGGAGAATTGTAGATAGCAGCCAGGTGATAAGGGTGTTCTATGTTAGGTTTGAGCTTTGCTTTTTGTGAGTAGGCATACTCCATGGACTACTTAGTCACCATCAAAAAGCAACAAGCTACTGAAGCAAGTTACATTATCAATGAACCTCAAAAACTATGCTAAGTGAGTGAGAGCAGAATAATCTATGATGCGATTTATATGAAATTTTGAGAGAAAGCAGATCTATAGCTAGAAATCAGATCAGTCGTTTTTTGAGGTTAGAGCTCAGAGTGTCTAACAGTACAGAGACTGTCTGTAAATAATGAAGATAGAAGGTAGTTTGCAGGTTCGGACACCAGGGTCAGATAAATCAGGATGCACAGCACATAAACCACAGGGTGGGTAGACTGGGATAACGCCAGTAGCTGGAACAACTTTCCCCAAAACCGGTCTGGGCTCCCTTTATGCCTTCAGACCTCCGGCACGATCCTACAGGGTAATACAGTGGAGGACAGTATATCTAGAGCTAGTTTTACATTCTCGGGTGCTTTCGAACATCAGCCAGTCTTTTTTTTTTTTTTTTTTTTGGTACCGGGGATCGAACTCACGACCTCACGCTTGCCAGGCAGGCACTTAAGCCACTGAGCTAAATCCCCGACCCCAACATCAGCCAGTCTTGAGAAAGCTCTATAAATAAAAAAGAGAATACTCTTTGGATTCAATTAAAATGGTGTCTCATTCTGGTATGATCACTTCCTCGCTACTTTTAAAAAGTTACTGAACATCTCTGAGCCTCAATCTATTAATGGAATAATCATTTCACTCAGTTCAGGAAGTTATAAGAGAATGATAACATAGGCAACTATCTGGCAAAGTATACGTCTTATTTTGTGAAACAGTGTGTGTTAGGGTTAGTTATTAAATGGCCAGCTCTCAGATTTCTCAGCTATAAAATGAGGCTGGTAACATAAAAATTCCTTTCTAGCTCTAGCATTGTATTCCAGCCTGTCAGGTCTTCAGTGAAATGTTTGGCTCCTTAGAATGTTGTATTTGTCTAAGGCTCCCATGGAAGCAGTTGTTCAAGGAGATTCAATGGGCTTGCTTCTTCATTCAACATATAATTCTCTAGAGGTTGTACTCAGGTTGCAGCATTTGTGGTTTACATGCAGATGCAGACTAGAAATGAGATAGAACAAGTATGGTGCTGTGGCATGATGACTCCAGATATTCTAGGAGAGAATGCTAAACTTCTGTATCTTGAGCAGCTCAAGTGCAGTGTTTTGGACAACAAAACCTAGGTATGAGGTCAAGGATATACAAATATTACCTAAAGGCATGTAGGTGAAGGTTAGTTCTTCTTCAAATAACTCAGATATAACCCTGTTTAATGACTCTGACTTTCCTAACTGATCTTGCTTTTGTTAACTGCATCATTAACACAAGTCACTATGTGGCCTACACTGCAAAGGTGGAAGGGGAGAGTTTGAATAGAACTGATTAATTCTTTACTTAATCTTGCAGTATCTTTCTAAATGACCTTTTCCTACTCTCATTATTACAATTCCTTTTAAGAGTGAACACGCTCTATGGAACAATTAGCCTGCTCCTCTGTCTTTTTATATTTAAGTGACTGTTTTATAAGTATGCCTTAAGAAATGTTCCTCTCCTTTGTGGTAAACTGAAAATAAGAAAATGGCTTAAGTTTCTGAGCACAGGACAGTTTCAGCACAAATTACAGCTACCCAAACTATTTTCTGTTCCCTGACACACACATGGAGCTTTACAGTATTTCTCAGGTCTTCAAGGGGCTGCCAGGCCAGTTCTGAGGCAGCCATTATTCTCTGATGAAAAGCTCCTGTGACCTCCACCTCAGCATTAGAAAACTTGTCTATTTCTCACCTCATTCTTCAAAAGAACAAACTAGCTTTGTAACCTAGCAGGTGAGAAGTTAAAATGCATTCCATTAAAAAAAATGTATTTTTTGTGGCAGAAATTGCCTCTCTTTCTTCTGAACTGACCTACCTTATTGGGATGAGAACACATCACAGAAATAGAGTTGAAGACCAGCCATTTAAATTTGGGAGAAAATTAAGAAATATGGAAAGTGTCGCCTTGTAGGTCCAAGTCTAAAGGAAATCTGCATAAATGCTACATAATTGATAACGAAGCACTTACTGGTCTTGCAAAATGTGCTAATGAAATGGGTAGTCTCTGCTGCATTTATTCAGCTATTGATAAAACGCAAGCAATTTAACTTTTTTTGTTTGTTTTGTTTTGTTTTTGATACCAGGGATCAAACATGACCTAGTGTTTGTTAGACAGGTACTTATGCTGCTGAGCTAAATCCCTGGGCCCTAACAATTTAACTTTTAAACTTTACCCACCAATTGAATTTAATTTTGTGCATGTTTGTTTGTTCAGAGTTGGTAAAAAGTACTCATGCTTTTTGCCAATGAAAAATGATCTTGGCACTTAGTGTGTAAGACTTCTGATACACACATTTTATAATTATTATTTGTTGTTGTTATCACTATTTTGCTTTTTACTTTTTATTTTTTTAAATTTCATTTAGAAAGAAAAAAAAACAGAAAAGAAGGGTAACAACAATACAGAATTCCAAAGGAAAAAAAGAAAAGAACAAAAAAAACCACTAAGAAATCACTAGTTGATAAGTTACATACTATCATCTTGGAAATAGTTGTTCAAGTTACAAAATTAAAGCATACAAAGTAGACATTCAAACAGTGAGACTATTAACAGTTCTGCTCAACAATCTAACAAAAACAGTAGTATGGTCATCTATCTTCCACACTTAAACATACATGCAGTTATATCCTTTGGAGCACTTTCTTTTGCTCTCTTTTTTACAGTAGCAATTATGCATTTTGGGTTTTATTGCTCTTACAGTTCTTATTACTTTTTACACTAGAGACACAATATGATATTTATAAATATGATTCTTTTTTTCTCTTCTTCTTCTCTTTATTTAAAGAGAAAAAAGAAAAAAACAAACAAAAAAGAAAAAGGGTAGCAACAATACAGAATTCCAAAGGGAAAAAATAAAAGAATGGCAACAACAAAAATAAAAACAAAAACACTAAGAAATTGCCGCTTGATAAGTTACATACTGTCATCATTGGAAAAAGCTGTTTAAGTTACAAAATTGAAGCACACAAAGCAACATTCAAACAGTGAGACTGTTAACAGTTCTGCTCAACACTCTAACAAAAAATGGTAATATGGTCATCTTATTTTGCTTTTTATAAAATTACTCTTCATTCTTCTTGATTCACCAAGATCTTCATGCTCTTTTCTTCTGTTATCATCAAAAAACAATTCAGTTTTACCAAAATGCCTATGCTTGCCTGTAACTTCAAAGTCGTACCTACAAAGGACTTGGGCTTTAACAAGAGTCTAAGTCTTAGGAAACAGCAGTTGTGATTAAAAAAGACAGACATTAGAATCATCTGTAAAACCACACTTTCAGCCCCCTCCATGACTCCAGAAGTTTAAATGTATGACTGTATGTGTGTGTGTTTGTGCATGTGCTGAAGACATATGGATGCATGTATGCAGATCCAAAGCTCCAAAAGTGATTCTTGTGCAGTCCCTCAATGACGTCACAGGACTAATGGACGGAAGTCATCTAAAAAGTCATCCTCAATTACAGATTTAATCAGTACTTAAGGTACTTTGTAATTTTAGGGTAATTTAGGGTATTTTAATTGGGAAGTTGATAGTTTCTTAACCTACCACTAATTATAGGCCAGCCTGCTCTACCTGCACATTAGATCAAGTTGCTAGACAAAATAAACAGAAGATAGATGAACACGCTCCCAGTTAATGTTCTCCAAGTTTTATATAACACATGTAGTAGAATCTTTCAGGATATTTTTTAAACTGCAATAACAAAATTCTTACTTGGAACTTGATTCAGACTATTTGGAGTTAGAAAATGTAGCCTATGAAAGTTTTCAGATGCTCTTAGAGTACCTAGTTGAAGACCCATTAATCAAGGTGCTAATGCTTGCTAGCTATTGTTGGGGTTTATATGTAAACACTGATGTTTCAATGTTAAAAACTTAATCTCCAAAGCAAAGATGCTGAAGGAAATAGCTTTAAGAGGTGTTTAGTTACAGGAATGTGCAATAGATTTAAGGATGTATTTAGGCCCCATCTCTCTCTCTTTTGCATATGAGTTCTTGATCATCTGCCTTCTGTTCTGAGAAAATACAAGAAGACTGTCATCCACTCTGGGCCCTGACCTTGGATTTTCCAACCTCAGGATTGAAAGAAATAAATGCTCTCTTTTATGAGTTACCCAGTATGTAGTATTCTGTCACAGCAGCACAAAATGGACTAAGGCCAGTGGCTTTCTCAAAAATAATTTTCTTATGATAATTATAAAGAACATATAAAATTTATAATGGCATAAAATAAATGGAAAAAGTAACTCATAACATCACCCAAAGAAAACTTATTATTAACATTGTTATATATTTTTCCAGTTGTCTAAGAAGTACTATCAGTTAATATCTATTATCATGTAAAACTAATTTAGAAACTTTTAACCATGTCATTGGGTAACTTGCAAAAAAAATGTAACTGAAATAGCTATAACATCTTCTGTTTCATAAAAGTAATACATTTGAATAAATTAATCCCTATCATAGACATTTAAATTGACATTTAAATTGATTCCTAATTTTTTCTATTATAAATATATACATATATATATTTGCCTTTAAATCTTCTGAGTAGTATTGTTGACTAGGAGACTAGTTCAGTGAAGTATAGAGTGTTTATCTTTGACTGAAAGCAGTCTTGTGATCTGGTCTTGTGCTCATGATGCAGCCAGTGTTAAATATAATAACTGGACCTGAAATTAAGCTTGTCTGGAAGGACAAATTCCAGTGTCTTTAATGTCTAACAACTTATCATTGCCTTAATTACAGTCTTGGCTAGCTGGCATGGGAGAGAGTGCTCAGAGGAGCCAATTGTCCTAGTTTGCTTGGGGCTAAGAGGATTCCTAGGTACAGGAATTTCAGTTCTAAAACCCAAAAGTCTCAGTGCCTTTAGCTTCATGTTTCATGACAAGAGGACACAGTTGATCAATCACCATAGTCAAAATCTAAGTTAGGTTTGCTAATATTTATTAGCATGTTTTTTGCTGAGACATGAATACAATATAATACGGTGATATTCACCATTTTGGTTTTCTTCAACATATTCTCTACTAGAAAACCAAGAAGGCAGAGATATAATTACATTTTTTAAATTCTGGATTAACACAGGTGAGTTGGAAGAAGTGAATAAAGCTCTTAGCACTACCTAGAGGTACTAACATCGCATTCTCTATTCCCAAGCCCCTCTGTGATGCATACTACAGGAACAACGGCTCCTCAGAAGCCAGCTTCTTTTCACCTGGATGCCTCTTGTTATGTATAAAGAGCTTGTAAATTTACTTCTTTTCCTTACTGGCCTCCTGGCTTTTTGATTCACTTAGAAACTAGTTCTTGCCCTGTTATTTATACTTTCTATTGCTAAAAATTCATTAATGTCAGGCAATGAGATAAAGATCTAACTAAAAAGAAAAAAAAGAATTAACTAGCAGGGGAACAGAATTTCGTACAGCCTCTACTTCCCTTGATGCACCATATAATGTTTTCACTTCATTTAATATGATGGTCAGGAAAGGGGTAAATACTCTCTTACATTCTGCCTAACATTCCAATACATTAAGGAAAACATTATCTCCCTTAGAGTCAATAATGCTCAGAATGTCAAAAACTAAACAGCATAATACAGTCTTTACCCTGCCTTTACCTTCATGTCTCATGACAAGATGACACAGTTGGGGCAGCATATTGATGATTAAAATGCTACGACTTTGCAATTGTGGAAGAAATGGAAAGCATATATTCTATTCTAATTATCTTGAATTTCTTCAGGACTGGATCTGTCTGTAACTGATGAGTAGCTTTCTGGCATCTAACTTTTCAAAGGAAAGGCACACATTTTGAAGAACTTTAGGTAGTACAAAATGAAATCCATTTTAAATTATTGCCTTACCGTATCTCATTCTATACTTGAGAAAACCTGAATGTCCTACTCTGAAATTTAGTTTACTCATTCACTTAAAATATTAATTTTTCACCAGCTATATGAGTGAAGTCTGAAGATAGAATAATCATTAAGAAAACAATAAAAGAAAATGATCTCTTTGCAGTTAAAGATACTCTTACTTGGGGTAGTACTAGCTGTATGTACAAATCTGACTACAAGGTAGTCTGGACCAGGTTACTCTGAATTGCTTATAGTTCTAGTCCACGAAGTCTCTTACTCATCTGTTTATTTGTATACTATTTCCACAGCACAGTGTGCTGGACAGAGTGCTGTCACAAAGAAAAGGATTTGTGGTTCTCTTTTCCAATTCAGATGGCTGACACTGCTCACACGAAGGGCTCCCATCACAACCGTCCACATAATTTTTTGCCCTATTTTGATAACTCACTTCTCTTTCCTCCCTTAGTTTCTCTTGCATGCAATCCATTTCTGACAGTTGTAGAGCTCCTGGAGTCAAATTTCAATCAAGATTACCTGGCCCTATTGTTACAGGCCGCTGAGTTAGTTAGGAATATAGGCAGTCAGACAGGGCTAGGCCTTCACTGGAGCCTGCACAGGGCCAGAGAGATACCCTGTGACCTTGGAGGAGACAGATACCTCCCACTGTGGGCCAGATCCCAAGAAAAAAGGCAAAACAAATATAACCACACCCTAAGCGTAAACATCAGGGATCCATATTCTAAATAGGTATGGATCACCTTGAAAGCCAGGAACCACTATCCAACCCCCTACAGGAAGAGTCACTGCTCTTTAAGCATGCCCACTCCCTACGTGACTCGCTTCCCTATTTGTCCCTGATTTGGTCAATTTTACCTGAACAGTTAATCTTATTGGTTGACCATAGTTCTTGTCCCAACTCATGCCCATCTGCCTTGGGGGTCCCCAGGTTTTCCCCACCATGGACCTGTCTGACCTCTTGGTCTTACTCTATAAGAATCCCTAGAAAGGACAGTCTTTGGCAACTCACTTGGATTCCCTCCCTTTTCTCTCTCTCTCTCTCTCTCTCTCTCTCTCTCTCTCTCTCTGACAGAAGTTTTTTTTCTGTTAATAAATATATTCTGCTGTTAACCTTCATTGTTCCTAAAGTTCATCCTTCAATTATAGAGAATATGAACTCATACTGGATATACAGTAGGTCAGGAATTTCATTCCCCTATATCACTATTATATCTTGAAATATTTTCATTCTGCCATTACAACTGGAGATATATTAGTTATTGGTTGTTATATTATAGTATTACCAAAACCTTAGCTGCTTAAATAATTACAGACTTCTCTGGTTAAAGATCTGCAAACTAGAATCAGTGTCAAGTGGGGGTTCACTCTCAGAGGAAGTTAGAGTGCAGAAGAATTGGTTTAAGCTCCCACAGAGTTTTGGAAGAATTCAGTTCTTTAAAGTGAAAGGACTGAGGGCTTTGGTTTCTTGCTGGTATACAGCTAGAGGCCAACCCTCCACATAAGTTCCTTGGAAAAAGAAAAAAAAAAGACAGTAGAAAGGAAAAAATGTAAACAAAATGTTCCTGGAAACCTCTTTTTTAAGCAAGGAAGGTAACAGGGATTAAAGGGAAGGAAGGGGATTGAGGTTAAAGAAGAATCAAGATATATTATATACAGGGTACAAATTCCCTATAATGAATGTGAGATATGAGATCTATAGATAGATGATAGATAAGTAGATATTCAATAAAATTAATTTTTAAAAAAGAAAGAAAAAATTCTTTGTTATTTTTAGTATTCTAATATGGCTGCTTGGTTTATCAACACCACCAACAAAGAAAAGACGCTAACGAAATGGTTGCTATAATCATATATAATATAATCAGGTAATCATGTACATCCATCATCTTTATTGTTTAACTATTGATTAGAAGCAAGTCACAGGTCTCAACTTCTCTGAAGTTGGATGAATCACACAAGGAGTTGGGAATCATGGTAGCTACCCTAAATGACTTGTTCATCATATTAAGTATAAAACCCTAGGTTAAAATACTTTTTCTCATACCTCTGCAGGCATCATCCCACTCTTTTTTAATATTTATTGTTGCTGTTACAATTTGTTTTCCATTTCTATGTATATAATCTCTTTCTTGTCCAAAGTACCTGATTAGAATGCTCTTAGAATCTTCTCTTCCCCTTGATATTCTGAAATTGTATGACATTTCCAGATGAAGGCTTTGGTCTGTTTATTTATTTATTATTCATTTGGTAGGCATTTCATAAGTTCCTTCCATCCATAGACTCATTTCCTTTCTTAGAACATTTTTGTGTTTGCTTCTTTATTATTTTCCATGAGCCCTTTTTTATTGTCTAATTGTTCTGATTGTGTGAATGCCTTATTTTCTCTCAGGTTAGCAGTACGTTTAACATTTTTGTCTGCACTCTCCATTCCATCTGTTTGTTCTGTAATTATTTTCTGCTTGTTTTGGTCTCTAAATTTTACATTGGAGGCCATCTTCAAATGTGATTTTTGATTATCTGTTCATAATCACAAATAACACATTATAAATCTGCCTGGAAGATCTATGTGAAAGAGAAATTGTGTTGACTTTAGAATTAAGGTTAGGGTCATTGGTAGTTTAACCCACTGTGCCTGGTATCTTTGAGTCCTTAAATTCACCAACTGGGAATGTAGATCAGAAAGGTTAACTCATTTGTGAAAAACTTTCAACCAATCACATAATTACATATGTTCAGATTTTTCTAACACAATTACAAATCCTCCATGTGCATATCATTTTTTTGGAACTGAGCTTCCTCTCTTGACTACTGTTTCTTGTCTATTTATTTGTCCTTCTGGTTGATTCTCAGCATCATTTAGGACTGAAACAGGGATAAATGTATATGCTTAATTGCCACATTTATGCACAAATCCCTTCAAGTTTCAGTCAAAACAATTCACTGATTTATGAGGGTAGAGAGACAACCCCATTACTCTATAAATGTTATTAAATAATACTCTTTAGAAAAGTGGTGAAAAGGAGTTATTGCCCCACTTGGAGAATTGTAAAGAACTTCTATAGTTTCCACTACAACACTTGATTAAACAAGTATATGCCCCCAAGTGTGCAATGAAATAGTCATATTTGTTTACTTCCTTAAAGGCCCTAACCTACAGTAAAAAGTACTTATAATGCCTTGTCATTTGGATTGGAATGATGCTTAGTAATAATTAATGGTATGAGCAGTAGAATCTAATATCCTCAAATTTAAGACATATTGGAGCCACATATTGCCCCTGTTATCTTTTTTTTTTTTTTTTGCATCAAGTCTCCTTTGTTAAAAATACCATGGCTACTTGTGATCGCCTAGTAACTTAGCTATAAACCCATGATTGTCAGAGGGGCTTAAACCTTAGTTTTATGTATCAGTGGCAGAGAGTTGCAAGAAATACTTTAAAATAGTATTTATTGTCTCATATTTTCAGAAAACACTCATTACAATTGGTATAGCCTACAGAGTAATGGCCCCAAAGTTGTTTACATGCTAATCCTTGAAGCCTGGGAATATGTTATCTGATATGCAAAAGAGAATTAAAAATTGTAGACATAATTTTTGTTGTGAATCTGCTGACTTTAAAATAAAAATATTATTCCAGATAATCTGGGTAGGCTAATATAACCATAAGGATCCTTGAATATAAGAGGCACAGTCAGAAACGATATTATGAGAAAGATTTCACTGGCCTTGGCTCAGTTTGAAGATGGTAGAGGGCCATGAGCAAAGAAATGAAGACAGCTTTGAGAAGATGAAACGGGCAAGGCATAGATTACCCTAGAGCCTCCCCACATGCCCCCAGCCTTGCTTACACACTGATTTTAGCCCAGTAAGATCCATTTCAGACTTCTGACCTCTAAATTGAGGACAATAAATTTGTATTGTTTAAGTCACTAATTTTGTGATAATTTGGTACAGTAACAATAGATAACAGATTCAGTTCAAGAATGGGATATTTCAGTATGTTACATGAGAACAGGAGCAAGACCTACTATTCGCTACCAATCACACAGCACTGTCACTAGTGACTTCTTCCAATTCACTGTCTGGATTCTGTGATTCCCTTGGCATCTGTCACTCCAGTGTTTACTGACTGCTTCTCTAACTGTCTCACGTTTATACTCAATAAGAAATGGCACCCCATTGGCTTGACCAGACACCATCCCAGCTGAGGTCACTCCAACTGTAAACAAAAATCTTTATGTATTCTCCCTCATGGACTACTGTTCAGCCTGCAGGGAGCCAGTGAATGCTTGTACTTATTGAATTAGCTAGAACCTACATATGAAAGTACGATAAAAGCTTATGTGAGACGCGAGGAAAAAGAGGTGATATTAGTGCCTAGCATTCCTCATAAGCACGCAACTTCTCAGAGACTAGAATTCCATGTTATGTGTTTACATTTCACTGCAAGGGAAACTAGGGAACATAAAATATCAATTTGCCCCATAGCAGAAGAAAGCCATATTTTCTGGAGAACTCGAAAATTCCTCCAGTGACTATGTAAATTACTTCACTTCTTTTAGCCTCAGCTTGCCATTTGCAATAATACTTACATTAATAATATTTCTTAACTCATGGGGCCAGCATGTGACATAAACATACCTGGCACAGAGCATGTTGCCTTAATAAAAGATAACTATTATTTTCAATGTGATTTCTAGATGAATATACTCATATCATGAGACCAGATGCTGAATTTTATATATACAAGTGATAAAGTTTTAATGTCTGTATGTACACTGCTTTTGCTAAATAGTCTGGATTTTGTCATAGTCCTTTCTAACCTGTTGATACTAAAACATTTATTAAATTAGATGTTATTTGTGAGTTCATTTCTACTTTTCAAAGAAGTGAACTATTCACTTACAGATTCTAGTCTTTAACTTATTTACAGAAAATACAGGACAGTTCAAAAAACTTCAAATGAATCACATGAAATAATTTGTTATTTTTACCATACTGTTTAAAATAAGAATCATGAATTGAGACATAGAATATATATTTTGTATAGATTCGTATTTTAATACGAAATGTATGTTGACCTTATTGGTCACCTCATCCTGCAATATTTTAGAATTAAGGCTTCTCCACCTCCTTTGCAGTGCTCCTGCTGATCATCCACTCAGTTTAAATCTGAACACCACTGCCTCCTAAGGCACAGATGGCAAAACCTTTAGAGCTTTCAGTGATACAAACAATCTACTGCATCAAGAATGCCACAGGTTCAACACCACTTTCCTAAGCTAACAATTCTGACTGCAAGTATCTATCCCTCTGTGGAGCAAAAAACCTGTAACCTGACTATGTCTATATATTAAATCACACTGCAACTCTTCTGTCACATATGTAAGCACTCTACTAAATGTGTTTTTTCAAATGTTTAAAGCCAACAATTTATTTTCTAATACGTATTTTTATTAGTGCACATTGCCTTTATGGAGTATTGGTTTTCACAGTAGCATTTTCACACATGTATCTAAATACTTTGATAATATCTATGCCCCATTAACCTCTCAATATTTAATTAATCTTCTTGTATCCAGGCTGTTTCCAATCCTACCATGTTTCTCACATTAGAAGACCATGAACGCCCCTTCTCCATTACATTCTTTTCAACTGACTTACTCTCACACAAATCTCTTACAATTTGTTCAAGTCAGATATAACAGACATAAATAACTAGAGAAGAGTAGGGAATTTCTATACTTTTTTTGAGTAATGCTATGTTTCAAATAATAATATTTTACTTAACCATATGAGAGATGCTTTGTTATTCTGCTCTATGATTTTTATCTAGGACAAAGTTTATAGGATCAAACATTAGCAAAAAGGAAGAAGTTGCAAGATGCTTATTTTTGGAGAATTATCTTTACAATACTGTGCCTCAAAGTAAAATATTTCTGAAAGCAAAACAATCTAGAAAGATTATGCACATAAAGTTGCACTAAAAAATTTAGAAAATAGTATTATATGTTTTTCTTAAAAATTCATAAGACTGATTGCGGCCTGTCTCTTTGGGACCCGAACCTCTCGGACCCGCAGAGTGGCCTGGGCTGTTTGGATTGAAAGTCTGCGCAGACCTGCATCTCGGCGCGACTGTTTGGGACTGGTAGGCCCACCCTTCATCTACAGGGAACTGCCCAGAGACTAGCATCTGGGCCAGGTCTGTTTGGGCCCGTAGCCCCGCCCTTCACCCCCAGGAAGTCTCCCAGAAAGCAGCATCGCAGCCTGTCTCTTTGGGACCTGAAACTCTCGGACCCGCAGAGTGGCCCGGGCTATTTGGATTGGGAATATTGTGGAGACTGGCATCTTGGCCAGGTCTGTTTGGGACTGGGAACTTTTTAGAAACCAACATTCTGGCCTGACTCTTTGGGACCTGTAGGCCCTTCACTCGCAGGGAACCTCCTGGAGACCTGTCTGGGACAAAGCACGGTGGCCTGGCCTGCCTGAGATTCCACAGGCTCTGGGGTGGCCACACCCAGCATTCGCCTTACAACTTAGGGAGCCAGGAGCCCACAGAGGGGAGTTAGGACACTGTGAGGAAGCCAAGAGCCTGTGGGGGAGCCACTGCCCCTCCAGGAACTGAGGGTGTAAGAGGTAAATTGCCACACATGCAGAGAAAGCTTTGGAACACCGCTCAAAGTAAGGAAATATAGAAAAATGACAAAAGGAAAGACCAAAAGGCAGGCTCAAAGCCCTAGCCCTCCCCAAGAAAGCTTAGAAGCCGTGTACATAGAGGAAAAAAGAAGCCATACACCTGAAATGTCTGAAATGATATCAAATGAAATAAATATGCAAATAGGGAAAGCTATGGAGAAATTAAAACCAGAAATACTTGCCCAGGTAAAAGAAGAATTGATAAAAACAGTGAAAGAAATAGTAAACGCATCTAGTGAAAGCACAACTAAAAAATTAGAGGAACAAAGCAAACAGATAGAATCCCTCAAAGAACAATATAAGAAACAAACAGAATGCATAAAGCAGATTCAAAGAGATATACAGGAAATGAAAAATTCTATTGAAAGCTGTAAAAACCGCCTCAATGAAAGTGAAGACAGAATTTCTGACCTCAAAGATAAGATTGCAGCCAGTGAGCAGGAAAGACAAGATCTATTAAAAATAACAAAGAATCAGGAAATAACAATTCAACACCTGCAAGATGATGCAAAGAAAAATAACATAAGATTAATAGGGATAAATGAAAAAGAAGGGGACAACCCAAATGATATCAAGAGGATATTTACAGAAGTAATAGCTGTAAACTTCCCAAACATGAGAAGAGAAACAGACATCTGGATAAGTGAAGCATATAGAACTCCAAACAGCCATAACCAAAATAAAACTACACCCAGACACATAATAATCACCATCCCAGAAATCCAACATAAGAATAGAATACCAAAAACTGTTAGAGAGAAAATAGAGATCACCTGTAAAGGAAAACCTATCAGAATCATGGCAGACTTCTCAACACAAACAATGAAATCAAGAAGAGCATGGAGTGAAGTCTTTCAGATCCTAAAGGAAAACCACTTCCAACCCAGACTGACATACCCTGCAAAACTGTCCTTCAAAATGGATGGAGAAATAAGATACTTCCATGACAAAGAACAGCTGAAG
>PVJX010018597.1:0-12583 GCA_004027295.1 Dolichotis patagonum
ATATAATATATAATTAATATATGATATATGATATATGATATATGATATATGATATATGATATATGATATATGATATATGATATATAATATATAATATATAATATATAATATATAATATATAATATATAATATATTCTAGTTCTATACTGTCCTGATTACATTTGCTTTGTAATAAGATTTGTAGGATTTCGATTGAAACTATAGAAATATTACCATCTTAATATTACATCTTCCAATTCAGGAACATAGGATAGGTTTCCATTTGCTCAGGTCTTTAATGTCTTTCAAAAATAATACTGTTTTCAGGATACAACTGTTGCTCTTTTTTGGTTAAATTTATTACTATAGATTTTTTCTTTTTTGCACTATTTTTGTACTATTTCAAGTAGAAATGATTTCTGAACTTTATTTTTACATTGTTCATTGCTAGTGTACATTAGTACAATTGTTTTTTATAATGATCTTATGTGAAATCTTGTTGAACTCATTTATTTGTTCTAGGAGATTTTTAGTGGAATTTTTGGAATTGTCTACATGACAGTGTGACTTGTGAATAGATAGTGCTACTACTGGCTTTTAAATATGAATATGCTTTATTCATTTTTCTTGCTTAATTGTCTTAACTAACCTCTAGGACAACATTGAAGAAGAGTCGTGAGGACAGACATTCATGTTTTGTTTCAGATTTAAAAGAGAAATTTCAAGTTTTCATCCTTATGAAGTTAACTGTTGAATAAATGTCCTTTAACAGATTGAGAAAGTTTCCTCCATTTCTAATTTTTTGAAACTCACAAATACACATGAGATGTAAAAAACAATTCTTTTTCTGTATCTACTGAAATGATTAGGTAGCTTTTTCCTTTGTCCAATTAATGCAGTGTATTACATTGATTGGTTTTCATCTATTTTACTTAGCTTGTATTTGGATATTAATGTCATGGTATATAATACTTTTCATTCTTTTCATACACCACTGGATTTGATTCACTATTATTTTGATGAGGGATATTTATATATATATATATATATATATATATATATATATGATATTGGACTATATTTTTCTTATGATGTCTTTTTTTGGTTTTGCTATCAGAGTTATTCTGACCTCATAGCATTGAGTTCAAAAGGATTCCTTCTTCCATTTTTGAAAGAGTTATTAGGTGATTAGTGTTGGTGCTTCTTTAAACATTCTATAGAATTCACCAGTGAAGTCTTGTCCTGGAATTTTCATTGTAATTTTTCTATAATTAATCCAGTCTCTTTATATAAACTGTTACGGTTTATATCTTCTGGTCCCCCAAAGTCTCATGTGCTCATAGATAGGGTTTTGAGAAGCTAATTGGATAATGGGGACATGATACTCATAAGTGGATTAGTCCACTTAAGAGTTTATAGCTAAATGTGATGTCGGACAGTGAAGCCTAGTCAGAGGAGATGGGTCACTGGGGGAGGGACCTGGAATGATATATCTCCCTCCCACCTCTGTTGATTGCTTTCTCTAACTGATTAGATTTTCAGGTATGTTTGTCATCTAGATTTCCTTCTGTGTGAAGTGTCAGGTTTTATTTTTTGGTAACTTTACCATTCTATTGATCATATTTGTCTTAGTGATTGATAAGTTTTCATTATATATTCTGGGTGCAGTGGGTATCCATATTTTTTATGTAGGCCTTTAATCTTCTTAAATTTTAATTTATTTATTTTTTGTAAATATGTGTTTGTATCACATAGTGATTACTTTTATCACAAGGAGTTGGTATATGCACATATTTTTGTTCTATTTTTTCCCATACTCTTCCCACCCCTCCCTGGTCTTTCCAGTTCTTGGTCTTTTCCCATTTACAAAAGCTCTATTTCCATAATTTTTTATTCTTTTTTCCCTGTATCCTTTCTCTCCCCTCTCTTCCCTGTCTCTCTCTTCCACTCTCCATCTCTCATTCTCCTTCCCATTTGGAAACAATCTTTCTGCTTCCTATTATCTACAATTTAATTTGCTTTTCATTAACAATTTGGGTTTCTCATATAAAAGAAACCATCTAATATTTAACCTCTATTTCACTTAATATTATGGTCTCAAGCTGTGTCCATTTACCTACGAATGCCTCAAGTTTATTATTCATTATAGCAGAAGAGTACTCCACTGTGTACAAAAACTACATTTTCTTTATCCATTCACCTGTTGATGCACAGATAGGCCATTTCCAAAATTTAGCTATTATCAACTGTGCTACTGTAAAGACGGTTATGCATGTATCACTGTAATATGATGTGTTTAACTCATTGGGGAAGAAACCTAGAAGCAGAATAGCTGGTCAAATAAAATTTCCATTTTTAATTTTTGAAGAATCTTTTATTTATTACCATAGTGATTGTACCAGTTTATATGCAGGCCAACAATGGAGAAGGGTTTCTTTTTCCCCACAGCCTTGCCAGCATTTGTTATTATTTGTTTTGTTGATGAGAGCCATCCTTTCTGGAGTAAAGTTAATCTCAGTGTTGTTTTTATTTGAATTTTTCTAATGGTCAGCTATTTGAACATTTTTTCATGTATTTGTAGCCCGTTTGTGCTTCTGAGAAATCTGTGTTCACTTTGGTTGCCCAATTTTTGATTGGGTGTTTTATTTTTAGGGGTCTAATTTTTTGAGTTCTTTGTATAATCTAAATGTTAGTCTTCTGTCTGAGAAGAGCTACCAGTAATTGTTTCTGATTCTGTAAGTTTTCTATTTACTCTGTTGGTCTTTTCCAATCTAGTTCAGGACCTTTTTAATTTGATATGATTGTATTTGTTCATTCTTGGTATTATTTCTGGTACCACTGGAGTTCTGATTAGAAAGTCCATGCCTAAGCTTATGACTTCAAGAGTGTTATGTATTTTGTCTTCCAGGAGGTTAAGGGCTTCTTTTTCAACATTTAGATTTTGATCCATTTTTATTTTAGTTTAGTACATGGTGAGATATATGAATTTAGATCCGATCTTCTGCACGTAGATATACAGTTTTCTCAGCATCATAAGAAGGATATCTTTCTTCCACTGTATGTTTCTGGTTCTTTTGTCAAAAATCCAATAGCTGAATGTATCTGGGATTGTTTATGCTTCCTCTATTGTGTTTCCCTGATCCTCATGTCTGTTTTGTAATATAGCTTCAAATCTGAGATTATGATGCCTCTTGTTTGTCTTTTGTTTCCCAGAATTGCTTTTGTTGCTCTGGGTCTCTTTTGATTCCATATAAATTTTAGGATAGTTCTCTCTAAATTTGTGAAGAATATTGTTGGTATTTTGTTTGAATTTCAGTAAATCTATATATCATTTTGGAATGTATATTCATTTTAACTATATTGGCTCTTCGTATCCAGGAATATGTGTACCTTTTCATTTTCTACTGTAGTCTTCAATCACCTTTTTCACAGTAATTTAATTCCAGTTGAATGATCTTTTATTTCCTTTGTTATGTTAATTCCCAAGTATTAAATTTTTCTTGGTTGTACTGTGCATGATATTGTTTCCCTAATTTTTGTTCAATGAGTTCTTCATTAATGTATAAGAACACTATGGATTTTTGTATGTTGATTTTGTATCCTGAACTTGTTTATTAATTCTAGGAGTCATCTGGTGGATATTTTTGAGGGAGATCTTAAATGTAGAGGATCTTATCATCTGTAAATGATCATAAATTTAATTCTTTATTTTCTATACATAACTTTTATTTCTTTCTCTTGCCCAATTGTTTGGGACAATGTTTCACATACAGTACTATGTTGAACAAGAGTGGCAATAGTCAACATCCTTGCCTCTTTCCTTACCTCAGAGGGAAAGCTTTCCATTTTTCCCCAGTTAATATGATTGTTAAAAGGATTATTAAAGTAAGATTGTTAAAAGGGCTTTTATCTGATGGAGATAAGGTTGTTTTACAATCATTCAGAGTTTTATCATGGAAACATGGCTGATTTTATCAAGGGCTTTTTCTGCATCTATTGAGATGATCATGTGAGTTTTGTTCTTGCTTCTGTTTACGAGATTGTTGTATTTATTGATTTGCAGATGTTGAGCCATCATTAGATCTCTCTGAAGAAGCCTACTTGTTCATATTGTATTAGCTCTGATCAATTGTTGCATTCTGTTTGCTAATATCTCATTGAGAATTTTAGCATCTGTGTTCATTAGAGAGATTGTCTTGCAGTTGTCTTCATTGGTTGGATCCTTGTCATGTTTTAGAAAGAGGATAATGCTAGCTTCCAAGAATGACTTTGCAAAAACTTCTCTTTAAATGCCATTATAGAGATGGAGGAATACTGGCATTAGTTTGTCCCTGGCATTCTTGTAGAATTTTTTATATTATCAGTTCCTACACTTGTCTTATTTGTTAATTTTTTAAAAATTATTTCTTCAATTTCGTTGCTTGTTATTAGATTATTCAGGATTTTTCAGTATTCTTGGTTCAGTTTCGATAATTTATATAGACCTAGAAATATCTCCATTTTTTCTGAGTTCTCCAATTTATTTTCAGGTAGGTTTTTCAAGTAACTGATAGCAATTTATTATGGATTGTGTGTAGAATTCACCCCAAAGCCTTATGTGGTCATGGGGATTTTCAGAGGCAGATGGACTTAGGGTGGGTGATGCTGGGATTTAAGGTTTGTGAGTGTTAAATTAGTCCATTGGTTAGTTTGGAATAGTTTTGGATGTAGATAATGGCAAAGAGTCAGCATCCTGGAAGGGCTAAAAGGGAGAGTTTGCTGCTGCTGCTTCCTTGCTAGTTCACTGGTTTGCTGCCCTCATTCCTTCCATTCAGCATGAACTGTTTTTCCTCTGTGCTTCCCCTCTGCCATGCCACCATATCTTGGCACCTGCCAACTGTGAATTGAAACCTCTACAGACTATAAGCCAAAAATAAACCATTCCTCCTTTATCTTGTATGTCAGGTATTTTTCCTTAGCATCAAGAAAAGTATGACAGAATCTTCTGGATTTTGTTGGAGTCTGTTGTGATTTTATATTTTACGTCTCTGAGTGCATTAATTTCTGCCTTTTCTTTCATTTTAGGCATAGATTGGCTAAGTGTTTGCCTATAATATTCCATAATCAGTTAGCTCCAAGGCAGGGTGGCAAATTGCAGAGGGGTAAGTGTTCACGGTAGTGGAAAATGATAAAACAACAAGGAAGAGGACAAGATTGTTTTACATCCCTTATATTGGATGCAGACTACCCACCCTGGGGGAAGTGTAGCACTGACACTCTTAATCCTAGCCAGAACTATGCCAAACCAATCAGTGGACTGATTTTCTAATCACACATCCTTAATAACAGCATCACACACTCTAGATTCAATCATATATGAAAAATCCCTATGACTGCATGAGGCTTTGGGGGGACATCTAGATCCAAACCGTAACACTTCCCTAAACAGTTTTCTTATGCTTTGTATTGTACTGGTATTTGTACTAATTCCAATTCATCATAGGTTAGTCTTCTTTGTATTGTCTGTAGCTGTTGCATCCATTTTTCATGTTCTTTTGTTCTTTTTTAAGGTAGCACTCATTAATTGATAACTAACCACAGCTTCTTATAGAATTTACATTCTGTTCTCACATAGTCACTTTTATTGACCTAACTTTAAAGAGAATTTTAAGTCTCCTAGAATTCTGTTTGGAACATTGTTTATTGGCTTCAATTCATTTTCTGTGCTGGGTTTCATGTTTTGTAGCACTCTCTTTAGCTCTGCTATTTTTTATTAGTGTCTTCTGTAAATTTGCTGATTTTTTGTTTCACTAAGATCATTATCACTTTAGTTACATCTTAATTGAATTTATCAAGCATATTTTTGACCTGGATAACCAGTGTTATCCTTTCAGCCTGTATTTTTGGCTATGTGCCTTTTGATTTTCTCCCATCAATACTTTTGTGGGTGTTGGGAATGTTTGGTGATATTTTCTTTCCTTGCCTTCTCATGTTTTTATTTTTTTGTTTATTTTCCGTGCTTAGGTTTTTGGGTTAATTATAGTGGCTGGGTTTTTTGATAATATGGATATCTCTTTATTTAATCTATTTTTAACAGATATCTTCTGGACATGGCAAAGTACTAGTCTTTGCTGTATCCCGGGTTGCAGACACCTCCATTTATTTCATAGGTGAAGTTTCAGCTTATTTGGTCCAGTATTCAGTTCTTTGAGAATGGACCACAGTATTATGACATTCTCCCTGGAATGAAGATATTGGCAAGCCAATTAATAACTACTATGCCACCTGGGCTATAGTAGTTGCAGGAAACCAGTCTGCCCTGGCCAGTTCCCTGATCAGGTACTATCTGTAGGGAACCAGTCCGCTCCAGTCAGTTCCCTGTTTGGATGCCAGTTGTAGAAATCCATCCTATGAGCTTGTCCCTGACTGGAGTGTGAATGAGGTTCAAAGACAAAAAGACACAGACTTAGTTTAGAATGAGGATGCCAAGGGGCACTTGCCTCTAGTGGACAGAAATCGTGGAGCATCAGACTCAACTTGCTTTTATTCACTTAGACATGGGTACAAGCAATTAGAGTAGCATATTATTCATCTACCTCCCATTATCCATAGTTTATACCCAGGTAAATAACTGGATCTCAGCTGTGTTGACTCTTCCCCAAAATCTACAACATGCTATCAACCCTATATACCACCTTCATACTTTGTACTCACAGATGAGGCCAATTAGGCCTCAATTCTCATTATTTGGTCTCACAAATTAGTAAAATCAGCAACAAAAATAGTGTAAAATACAAAGTACATATCGTTAGACCTTGTGTACCACACTTAACTAAAGAAATGAAATCTATGATTACAGTATAAAAACTAAGATAAAGCAGACATTGACCTACAGTAATAATCAAGTGACTTTATTCCACTAACAACAGAACACTGTTCAATTATAGTAAGATATAGTTATCTATCTTTAAAGTTATAAAATTTAATGGTTACAGCTAGTAAGGATAGAGATTTTGAGGATTGGGAGCAAGAAAAAGTTAGAATTTGAAAAATTCAATGATGGAGCATAATAAATATATGATAAAAGTGAAATTAATGGTTCTATTAATAAAGGAAAAGGAAATTAGTATTAGAAGTAACAGAGAAAAATAAGGAAAAGGAAAAATAAGAAAAAATAGAGAATAACTAAATGAGAAAGTAACAAGTGAACAATTTAAAAGACTGCAAGCAAAGAAAAGAAAGAAAAAAAGAGAACAAAATCAAACAAATAAAATAATTTAAAAATTAAAAATAGAGGAGAGAGAACAGTGAGTCAAAAGAAAAAAATCCTCCTTTGAAAATGGTCCACAGTGTTGCTTATGACACAACCCCTGGGGTGAAGATATTGGCAAACTAACTGATAACTACTATGTCACATTGGCTATAGTAGTTGTAAGGAACCAGTCTGCCCTGAGCAGGTCCCTGATCAGGCGCCATTTGTAGGGAACCAGCCTTCTCCTGTCAGTTCCATTTTGGATGCCACTTGTAGGAATCCAACCTATGAGTTTGGCCCTGACTGAAGTATGAATGATTTCCAAATGTTTGGTTTCCTCCTAGGACTGGAAGTGTTTGGCATCCAGCAAGTCCTGTTTATCTCTGTTCTTCTTTATAGCCTAACAGTTTGGGATTTGGCTCCTTTGTTCAAGGTCTTTGTGTCTGTAAACTCCAGACTGTGGCAACTGTCTGAGCCCAGATGCTTCCCCACTCACATTGGTACATGGGGAAGCAATCAGACCACTTTTCTCCACTGGACATAGGCAGTGGGGAGGAAGTTCAAAGAAACTGCTGGACTCAGTGCCATCATCTTCACATCCAGACACCTCTGGACCCTGGTCTCTCATCAAAGAATATAGGCCCTCTGTCTTTCCTGGCCTATTCTTTACTTTTTCAGGTCATCTCAAGGGAGCAATGTCTGTTTATCACCCTCTCCCTTTCTGTCCCCCACAGCTGTCTCTCACCAAGTCTCCATGGTACGGAAACACTTCAGTCCTGGAGGGAAAGTGTAGTATAGGTGTTCTACATCCTAGTATCCCACAATCAACTTTTCCCCCAAATAGCACTTCATTAAACTGTCTCAGGAAATATGTCAGGCTCTGGAATGGGTTTCTTCCTCAGCTCTATCCCACTATGAATAAGTCACTCTTAGGGTAAAATCCTGTTATATTTCGATTAGATGAACCGTGGGCTTTTCTTGGCATTGGTGCTGCTGGCCTAACCATTGTTTTTCCCTGAAGCTACCAAAACTTCCAAGATTACTTCTTGTTCAGGGATTTGGCCTCAGCCTTGATTAGATCAGTTATTTTGTAGTCAAGTCTGTAGTCCTTCTGTTGAGGGAAACCAAGATGGAGAGACAGCTAGGAGTTGGAAATTTGACAACTGTGTAGCATGGGTTCATCCTTGCATGACATAGTAGTGAGAGGCCTGAAATTCCTTATTGAAAATGGTATGTTTTAACTTCAGAGAATCAACAACTGGGATCTCATATTGTTTAAAAGTTTCTGCACTTCAAAAGAAATCACCAGCAAAGTGAATAGACAACCCACAGAATGGGAAAGAATTTTAGCCAGCAACTCCTCAGACAAAGGACTTATATCAAGAACATATAAGGAACTGAAAAACATCAACCCCCCCCCCAATTCAAAGACCCTCTCCAAAAATGGGCATCTGAGATGAACACACAGTTCTCAGATAAAGATATACAAATGGCAAGCAAATACATGAAGAAATGTTCACCATCACTGGTCATTCGAGAAATGCAAATTAAAACAACATTGAGATTTCATCTCACTCCCAAAAGAATAGCTACCATTAAGAAATCAACTGATAACAAATGTTGGCAAGGCTGCGGGGAAAAAGGAACACTGCTCCACTATTGGTGGAAGTGTAGACTGGTGCAAACACTATGGAAATCAGTATGGAGTATTATCAGAAGACTAGGAGTGGAAGCTCCATTCAACCTAGCTATTCCCCTCCTGGGTATTTTCCCAGAAAAACTGAAAAGGTCATATCACAGTAATATATGTACACCATGTTCATAGCAGCATAATTTGTAGTAGCTAAATCTTGGAAACAACCAAGATGCCCTTCAATCACAGAGTAGATGAAAAAGATGTGGTATTTTTATACAATGGAGTATTACTTGGCTATGAAGAAGGATGATTTTGAGACCTTCATAGGTAAATGAAGACAACTTGAACCTATCTTCATTAGTGAAATAAATAAGAATCATATTTATAAATATAACATTGTGTCTCTAGTGTAAAAAGTAATAAGAAATGTAGGAATAATAAAACCCAAAATGTGTAAATGCTACTTTAAAAAAGAGAGGAAAAGAAAGTGTTCTAAAGGATATAATTGCATGTATGTTTAAATGTGTAAGATGAATGACCATATTACTGTTTTTATTAGATCATGGAGCAGAGCTATTAACAGTTTCCTTGTTTGAATGGTTACTTTGTATGTTTTAACTTTGTATCTCAAACAACTAATTCCAAGATGACATTATGTAAGTTATCAACTAATGATTTCTTAGTATTTTTTGTTCTTTTCTTTTTTTCCTTGGAATTTTGTATTGTTGCTACCCTTTTTTCTGTTTTTTTTTTTTGTTTTCTCTTTAAATAAAATTTAAAAAAAAGAAAAACAAAGAAAATGGTGTGTTTTAGGTATGAATCTTACTTGTTTAAATGAATAACCAATTGTCTAGATACTGTGTATTCAATACTCAAGTTTTCCATTTACTTGAGATATCTCTTATATATTAAATTCTCATGTATGCATGATCAGTTTCTAGACCTTTCATTATGCTGTACTGAGTTATTTTTATCCAGTCCTGCACAAATAAAATTTTATTTACTCAGATGTATAATATGGTTTTATATCTGTCAGTGAATATATCTTCTCTATTCTTTTCAAAATTATCATGGCTATTCTTGCTTATCTATTTTTCATTTGAATTTTAGAATGAACTTTTCAAATATTATGAAATATGCTTTTGTGATTTTGAATGCCATTGCATCCATCTTACAAAGCTACTTTCATGAAATTTAAATCCTCGATATAGTGAGTCTCCCATTTACAAACAGTTTATTTTTATGTTGCTCAATATATTTTTAGTTTTCTCCTCCAAATTCTTGGTCATTTTACTGAGGTATATTCCTATATATTTCTGAGGCTTTTTGGTATTATAAATCACATTTTTCTAGTACATTTTCTAATTGCTGGTATATAGAAAATTAATTCATGAACCTTGTACTCACTTAAAATCTATGATCTCTAAAGAGCTTTTCCACTTCATTTTTCATCTAATTTCTTTTCTCTCTTACTGCATTTGTTTGGCTATCTAATACTATGTGAAACAGTGACTGTTAATGAGCACCTCATTTTTCTATTTCATTTTAATGAAGATGCTTTGCAATTTTCATCATTGGAGTATGCTTGCTATTAATTTCTAGTGCATAAGTTGATCAAGATAAGACGTTTTCAATTTACTAAAAGACTTGTTCCATTATCAAAATATAGTATATCAAGTATAGTTCTGAACCTAAGACCAAATATCATCTTCATTGAAAAAGAATACATAGGTAGTATTGGGCCCTGGACTGAAGAAAGCATTGGCTTCAGTTGAATGAATTCTGGAAATGGAGAACCCAAATATTGAAGACAAACACCAATGGAATTGACTAGAAATGAAAAAAAATTGCAAGAGAGGGATCTTCACATACCATAAAAGCCAAGCCTTAGAAGAAAACAGGATCTTGATTGGGGCAAGTTTGGAAGAAACTAGTATGGAGGGTGAAGGCTCAAAAGATCAGATTTCTGCTGCAGATCCAGTTGCTTGCTTGCCTTAGATTATCAAGTCATTTGGAGAAGAGGATAAAAAACTGATTTGTTTCAACACATACACACACACACACACACACACACACATGTATGCACACACATACACACAAACCTCTACAAACTGTAAGGCCTAGGGATCAGGAATTTTTTTCTACCATATTGAGAAATCTCATTTCCTCAAGACTCTCATCTTGTCATCATGGCAGCCACTGCTTAGGGCTATTTGGCTTTCCCTTTTTTATTAAATACTGTCTTATGCCCTACAACAGCTTTAGCTCCTGCTACGTGGGGAAAAAAAACTCTTGCTTCTTATCCTAACTTGGAAAAACTGGTGAATGAAGTCTAATTCACAATGGTACTTGCCTCAAAATAAATTTCTGTTCCCCACACTTTTAGCAGATAGCTAGAATTCATAAAGCAATAACATTTACCTAATGTATTTCAGTTGTAGCTATGTAAGAGCAGTAGTTATACACAGATGTAAATTATAATATATCAGTCCCTTTCCTCACTTACTGTGTAAGCTGGGCTAAATCACTTAATCTCTTTATGCCTCAGTTTCCTATCTGCCAAGCAAAGATGAAAATTCCTATTAAAATGTCACTGTGATGATTTAAAAAATTATGATTATTTAAAAATCTAATATTGACAAAAACAGTGATTTCTTAATTATGTAAAGTGACTCTAGAGCCCTAACAAGAGACAGAGGAGTACAGGCAATGTTCAAATTAGGTGGCATTAGAGACTGACTTGATTCAGCACCTAGAATAACTAGAATTATTCTACTCTTCTTGTGATTTTATTGACAAGAGGAAGGACCCATTTAGGACTGCCTTAGGCTACAGATTCCTTTTGTGTTACCTGAGCTATGCTAATATGCTTACTGCTCTGAATATCACAGTGTGTTGATTACTTAAAAAGAAAATTGGATGTTAGGTACAATTTGAGCTCTGACATGCCCCTGCTTTGACTAAAATATTCCTCTATCTTGTATTATAGTTTTGTCTAGATTGTCTCCCAAAAGGTTCATGTATTCAGACAGGAGGTTTCAGAAATTGATTGAATGATGTAGCTGTTATTGTTTGAGTCTGGTTGCCTCCCTAGAACCTCATGCGGTAATGGAGGCAGGCTTCTAGAGTTTGTGAATAACTCACAGTCCAATGCTGGGATTATGGATGTGAGTGCTATACCTAAGTGGGTGTGGTCTACATAAAATATAAGGGACATAAAGAGTCTTCTCTTCATACTCCCCTGCTTTTACTCTTGTTGCTTGTGCTGTTTTCCCCGCGATGAATTGTTGCCCTCTACCATGCACCACCCTGCCTTGGATCCAGCTGTTTATGGACTGAAACTTCTACAAACTGTGAACTAAATAATGCTTTCTTTCCTTAATTTTGGGTGATAGGTATTTTGTTTCAGCAATGAGAGAAAGTAACCAAGACAGTAGCACTATACTCATTAATGTATTAGTTCACTAATGCACTAATGACTTTGTAGCTAAATGTGCTGTTAGGAGGTGGGGTCAGGTGAAAAGAAACAGGTCAAGAAGTGGAAAGTGTGACCTGGAAGGGAGTATCTTCGTCTCTGGTTCCTCCCACTGCTCTCTGCTTCCTGTCTGCCATGGATTGAACACCTTTTATCCTACCATGTCCCTCTGTCATCCTGTTTCTGCCTTACAGTCAGCTGACAATGGACTGAAAATGTGAACCTAAATAAACACATTCATCATAAGGAATTTGCACATATA
>PVJX010018597.1:12683-36327 GCA_004027295.1 Dolichotis patagonum
TTTTTTTTTTTTTTTTTTTGTACCGGGGATTGAGCTCACGACCTTGCACTTGCCAGGCAGACACTTAGGCCACTGAGCTAAATCCCCAGCTTAGCCTGTGTTCTCAATCAATATACAGTAATGGTATAGCGAAGTACATCCCAGTCTGGAGGTTGTGTGAAGTTAGCTTTTGGTATTCAGCATTTGTAAATGTTAAAAATGAGACAATGTCAGTGCCAAAAGTTCAGCTGGTGTACTTAGACACATCCCCTTTCCTATAGATACCTTGTTCAGTGTTATCATGAAAGTATTTGCCCCTGCCCTGTTTGTCTTAACTCTAAACCTACCCATCATGTTGTCTCATCTAATCATAAAGGTGTATGGCTACCTTTCAGAGTCCTGGCTGGTTATTTATAGGTAAATGCCACAGGTCATGTGAAATTGAGGAGGACAAATTTGCAAGTCTTCTCCTGGAAAAAGAACTATTCTTTTGTCCACAAAGAATAGAAGTTCTGATTAAATTTTCTTCTAGCCAATGATTTTTCTGTATAACTATTGTGTCCATAATTAAGGGGATAAATAGCATATAATCTTGTATATTACCATATATTCATACTTTTATAGCAAAATATGACAAAACAAAAACATTAATGTTTTCCCTAGTTAGCAGACTGAATGACTGTTTCATTTCTCTTTGTGGTTCATCTGTAAGACTAAAGTCTCATTGCCTTCTCCTATGGGTCTGTATATTGAATCACAGAATAGGGACTTCCTTCTGATGTCTTTCGTGTTTTTTTTTTTTGTCTCAGTGTTACTGTCAGTACTCTCACCATTGCCCCACAAATACATCTTGATAATGGTGGGTTTATTTTCCAGATAAATGCAACTGGAACTATTTTTTGTACCAGGAATTGAACTCAATGCCTTGTGCTTGTCAGGCAGGTGCTTATACCGCTGAACCAAATCCCCAGCCTAGAACTATTTTTCCCAACTGGAGCTCAACAGTGTTTCACTTTCATTCTCACATTCATTGTTTTAAATGATTTTGCTTCCTTGAAGACCCTTATTTGGGTTCTCTTTTAGATGGAGTGGGACTGACTTTTTTCTTCTTTTCTGCTGTATTATTAATGACAAAGAAGAATAAAATGGGATCAACACTGTGTTCTGCTAACCTCCCTGTGAGCTGCCCCTACGCAATGCATGAGATTATCTGTTAGCAGTTTCTTTTGTTTTTTTTTCTACCCACTAAAGCCATGATGAAATGATTGTATATTATTATATGGGTACAAGATGACCTTGAGACAAAAACACAAAAGCTTCTGCTTAGATGTCAAGGTCAGAGCTATTGTAGAGTCCCTACATTTATATATCTGATTTTGATGTTGTATCCATATACAACAGGTTGTAAAGCAGGTTATATCGAACTGTCTTTGCTTCCATTTTGATCACTAGTGCTCTGTGCCTCCCAAACATTGAGGTTATGTGTCTAGGCTAGGGCATGTCTTAAATAGCGACCTCTTACATTTCTGAGACTGAACTATATTACCTAAAAATCTTTGCATTGTCTTGCAGCAGGGATTTTTTTTTCCAGTTCAGAGTAAGCTAGGCGAAGGAAAAAGGAGGATGGGCTTTTGGATCAAAGAATATTTGAATCTAACATTGGGTTGTTATGCATTAAAGTTGTTATGCATTTCCATAACTCATGAATGGCTCTTTCAGATCAATTATAGATCTTATAGCTGGAAAGGACCACGAGGTTACTTAATAAAGCCCCTTCCTATCTGGTAGGTATGCTATTTTTACCCTCGTTTTACCCATGAGGCAACTGAGACCCACAGGAAAACAATGCCATTTTGTAGTACCAAGTTCGTCTGAAAATGTCGCACTTGACTGCTGCTGTTGACTTTTTCCACTGTTATATATTATTTCTTGGTCACTGCTTTGATACGATGATGCTCTCCAAAGAGCTCAATTGTGTTGTTACAGCTGTGATTCTGTTAGGTAGAATTTTCACCCCAAACTCCCATTATTCAATGAAGATCTGATTCACTCTTGTTTGCCTGTAGAGAATTATTTGTATCCTTTAATGAAGTGATGCTATCCCCAGTCTGGAGCTGCATGTGGTTCTTTCACATGCAACCTGCCATTTTTTCCAACTCTTTGATATCTGTAGTAAAATATTCTTTCCAATGAAACTCTGTAAGGCACATGTAGTCATCATGTGGCTGTCACAGTTAATGATTGCATTTTGGACATTAGAATCTGTATATGTATGCCAAATCTAGAGGGACAGCCAGCTGCATGCTTATGCCACTTAGCTGAACATTAAAAATGTTTTAGGAAATTATACATATGCCATTGGAAAGATTGGACTTTGGTGCTTGGAAATGGAGAAAACTAGATTCTAAGTTTTATTTCTTCTATGAAATAGTGAATATTTAACCAGTTGTGTGATCTTGGTACATTATCTCAAGTTTTTTGTGTGTCGGTTTTTTTTAAGGAGATGTTAGTAATACCTACCTCATAGTTTTGTGTTGCCTGTTACAATAATCCATATAACGAATTTAGGGCACAATATGCCTATTGCATTGTAAGGATTTAATGCATTGCTATTGTTATATCCATCATCCTGACCTTTTCAGTTACATTTCATGGTTTTGTGAAATTATTCAATAAAATGATATACAAAAGAATGGTGGTGTATGCCTTTTATCTCGGCACTCTGGGAGGCCAAAGCAGGAGGATTAAAAGTTCAAGTCCAGCCTCAACAAATTAGTGGCTTATAGACCCTGTCTCAAAAAAAATTTAAAGCTGCAGATGTACCTCATTGTGAAAACCATATGTGTAATCCTTAGCATCAGAAAAAAGAAAAAAACTAATGTAAAATGTATAGAAGAGTTTCTCATCTCTATTTGCCTCTCAAAAATTACAACTTTTATGCCTATTTTGTTAAATTTCTGAAGCATTTCCAGAGGCTGTAATGTTTTTGTAATCATAAAACATTTGGTCCCATAGCTGGTTTATCTTTTTATAAATTTTAAGTTTTCTTTTTATGAGTACCTGTTTGCAATTCATGCACTTTACAATCATTTTGAGGGCAGTTTCATGTACATATTACAGGCTATTTTTCTTTAATCCTCTTCCTATTCCATTCTCCTCCTTCCCTCTTCCTTCAAATGCTTTATCCATTTTACAATCTTATTGATATTATTAATCTTAACTTATGTTATGACATATGATGTTTGCATTAATTGAGGCTATTAAATTCCTGTATGTATTGTATCTTTATTCTACTTATTTTCTCTTTTCCTCCTCCTTAACCTTCACCTTTGTTCCCTTGGACTGCTTCTTTACTGAAAGAAATTCATCCCTTTGTTTTTGTCTATCCATCCTTTATTAGCCTTGTTGTTTGTACTTTGCTTCACTCAAATGAGAGACACCACATGGTATTTACGTTTCTGGGTCTGGCTTATTTTACTCACCATTATATTTTCCAGGTGCATCCATTTTCTTATCAATGCCTGAAATCTGTCATTATTTATAGCAGAGTAGTATTACATTTATATTTTCTTTATCCAGTCATTTGTTGATGGGTATCAACAAATGACTGGATAAAGAAAATGTAAATGCATATGCGTATATACTTCAAGGAGTTAGCAGTTTATAGCATCAGTTGTGCCACTATAAACAAGTAGGTTGATGATTTAATCTCTTTGAGAAAGATACCTAAAAAGGGAATAACTGTGTCACATGGCATTTCTAATTTCAGTTCTGTGGGAAATCTCCATACCGATTTCCATAATGGTTGTACTAGTTTACATTCTCACCAACAATGAAAGAAAGTGCCCTTTCTGATTATTTTTGGCACTCAATCTGAAGCAGTGCAAAGAAAATGAGAGAGATAAGAAGGAGATAAAGGAGGAAGCCTTTAATGTGGGCATGGGAGAGCTTCACGGGGCAGGGGGTACAGAGGCTCTCAAATGAGAACAAAGAAGTGGGACTACTTTTATCAGTTTTGGCTGGGGGAGGAGTTTGCAAGGTGGGCAAAAAGACATATTAACCGCTGATTTGAAGGAGCATCTGCCTGTGTAAAGCAGGAGACAGTATGATTTACTGGGGGCTGAAGGTGGAGGCCTAGGTGGTTGTGGAATCTTGGGATTGGAAAGGGCTCAGCACACACACAAAAAGGGAGAGGAAGGTTTATCTCTGGAATGAGGAGAAAGTAGAAGTTACTCTTGGAGGGATAAGTTGTTTCTCTGGGTCAGGTGCAAGTTGGGAGGATGTAGCTAAACCCCAGGCTAGCGGAAACTATCACTTTCTACCACAGCCATGTCAGAATTTGTGATTATTTGATTTCCTAATGATTGTTATTCTTTCCAGAGTAAGATAAAATCTTAGTGTTGCTTTAACTTGCATTTTTTTCTGATGGCCAGAGATGTTGAACAGTTTTTCACATATTTGTTGACCGTTTGTATTTCTTCCTCTGTGAAGTATCTGTTTATTTCTCTTTCCCACTTCTTGAAGGCATCTTTAATTTTAGGTGTTTTAACTTTTTTGAATTCTTTGTTTATTCTAGGTATTAGTCCTCTGAGGAGTAGCTGGCTAAAATTTTATCTCATTCAGTACATTGTCGCCTCACTCTACTGATTGACTATTTTGTTGTACAGAAGCTTTTTAGTATGATATAATCTGATTCATTGTTTCTTGCTGTTATTTCTTGCACAGTTCAGGTTCTGTTTAGAAAATTCTTTCCTATATTATAGTTGGTTTATCTTTCATCAAGTTGTACCATTTCAAAATTTCTAGCTCAAATCCACATGTCATAATCAAAGAGTGTTAAAGACTGGGAACTCTTTGTGAAACGGAGCTTATCTCTGAACTTTCCCATTAGCACTTTTTAAATTTTCTAAAAGCAACACTAAAACATACTCCTTTAAAGTAATTTCTTTTGAGGGTAGAACTGTGATAGGTGATATTACCAAGACAGTTAACTAACACATTCATGTGTTTTGCAAACCAGGATTTTTACATGTTTTCGGCTTGGTCTTACCCAGTTCTTGATATTAGAATCCATCTACACATCTTACCTCCTACATAATCACCCAGACAAACTTAGATACCAGAAATTACAAGATATTTGGAGTCATACTGACCTTGACTCTACTCCATCCTTTACTCCTTGCTAGTTGTCTGACCTTGGCAAATTCTTTCAATATTGCCAAATGGCATTTTCCTTATCTATAAAATTGGAATAGAAATCATGTCTCAATGCTTTATCCAAAAGTCTTAGAGTCAAATAACGTTCACAATTCAGTTTTTTAATTTTAAAAATACTTCATGCTTTTCAATATTTTCAGTGGGATTTGAGACATTATTTCCTAATCAATCAGATCAATATTCAGTTTGGTGTTAATTTATGGTAATTTTTATCACTTCATGAGTTTTATTAGGCAGCTTATGAAAAACTGGTTTTGAGAATTTTTTAAAAAGTGAACATATTTACTTTTCCCCATGAGATAGTCCAGGGATTACATTAGATTAATTATTTGTAGCAAGTTTCCTACTGAATGTAAATTGAGATTCACAAACACCTGGATGCGCAAACATCCTCAGAAATATTTCTGCTTGAGATGATCCATAAAGATTACAGGGCTCCAAAAGAAGGGGGACTGTGTCACATAGGGCTGTAGAAATGGAAGTATAATCTGGTAGACCATCATAGTGTTTTTTCTCTGAGTATAGATGCCAAGTCTGCAAGTCTGAGCTAGGGCCCTGGAGGCAGGTTGAGGTGGGGAAAATGTTGTCATACTAAGAAATTGAAATTGCTGTTCTGATACAGGTCTCACTGAGACACAGGTTAGCTGTATTGATGTCCAAGAAATGTAGTGTAGCCAAAAAATGAAGGGGATGTTATTACCTTTCTAAGCAGACCCATCAATGTCTTCAGCCAAATTTTCCAGTAGCGAAAGCAGCAACATTTATCCCCCAGTCCCAGCAAAAGACTCCACATTCCAATGGAAAGAAGCACCTATTACCAGCTAGAGGGTGACAGAGTGTCTGCCATTGACTCTTTCATTGGAAATGTAAGCTGTATCACATGCAAATGAACACACAAACTACTAAAACAATGGAATACAATGAAAATGGTTTTAAAATAAAAGTTTATAGCAATTAATGCCTACACCAAAAAAGAAGCAGATTGTTCATGCTTTTTCTTGAGGAAGAATAAGCTTTTTCAAGTTTATTTTTGAGTTTACATTTCATATTCCAATCTGACAAGTGAAGATGTAAAATCTGGGTTCAATGTGTCTGAGCTGCTTTACAATTTTTTCAAAGCTATACCATTGTATCAATATTTAAATTGTAATGTAGAATATTTTATTGGTTTTACACACAGAGGTAAGTAGAAATGTCAGCATTAAATGTATGGCTTTTTTGGCACAAAAATAAAAAAAGGAAACTACCTTGGCATTGTGTATTAAATGTTTGCCTGATACTGTACTCTTAAATATGATGTTAAGCATATATCTCTCAAAATTTATCACCACTATATGATATTACATCAAAATTGACTATAAAACTAATTCAACAAATGTTTATAATATTTTAGTATAGTAAAAACATTCAGTGAGATAGAAAGAACATATTTGCTTTTTTCAGGCATTACTTTCTAAGTTTCTATATAAGTGGAATCTGTACCTCTGATTTTAATGAGCCTTGTCATAATTACTGTGGAGCGGCTTTTCAATGATATTTTGTTGCACTAAAACTGTGGTAGTAAATTCAGCGAACACGATATGTGAAACAGCATAATTGTCCGGTCAATATTTTTGTTCAAAATATGTAAATATAATAAAATACATGCCTTCGAAACATTCTTATTTTTCTCATCTCTGGAAAACAGTTCTTAAATGATCTTGTTCACAAGGACTTTGGTTCCTTGAGCTGTAACCTTATTTTAATGCTTTATGTCCTAAATATGTAAATATGGTACATGATTAAATGCAGTTCAGAGAAAGCTGTTCATTATGTTGGCATATCAGTTTGAGATGAGATGTTTCTGCCAGGAATAAATATAAAGACTTTTGTAGAATATATATATATATATATATATATATATATATATATATATATATATAATTTAATGTAGATCCTGTTCAAACAGGTAAACATACCAAAAATTTAAATAAACTTGGAAGCTTGGAATTTGACTAGAAAAATCTGAATTATAGAAGCAGAAGTACTTGCTGCTGAATATTTGCAGTCATTCCCTTTTTCCTTCATTTCCTCCTAAATGTATACACATTTCAATATTTTTGTTTTTCCAGTTAAAATTGGAAATATATACATATATATATATATATATATATATATGTATGTATATATATATACTTCAAATAAACATCAGGGAACCAGAAAAAGAGGAACACAGTAAGCTCAGAGTTAGTAAAATGAAAGGAATAATCAATATTTAATCAGAAATAAACAATGTGCAGACTAGACCAAAAAAAAGAAAAGGTTAATAAAACTGAGTTGTTTCTTTGAAAAATAATATTGACAAGCTTTTTACCTAGACTAAGAAAAAAAGAATCTCAAATAAAATCAGAAATGAATGACATTTCAATCAATATCATGAAAATTCAAACAACTGTAGGAAGACTATAGTTATGTGTCAACCAACTGCGTAACCTAGAAGAAATGAATAATTTTTTATATTCCTTTTGAATCTTATGAACATTTAAAGAAATAATACCAATCCTTGTTAAATTCTTCCAAAATACTAAAGAGAAGGGTACTTCCCTATTTAGTTTATGAAGTCAGCATTACCAAAAGCCAGACAAAGCTGGGCATGGAGACACATGCCTGCAATCCCATCACTGAGAAGACTGAGCCAGGAGGATCCTTGAGTTTCTGACCAGCCCGGGCTGCGAAGTGAGTTCAAGTCCAGCCTGAACTACATAGTAAAACCTTGTTTCAAAAAGATTTTTTAAAAAACAGATAAGACCTCTTTTAGTAAGAAAATTTATAGCATGAAAAATGGAATACTTAGAATTAAGTTTAACAAAAGAGATGAAATTTGTTAAATGTAAATTTGTTTGATAAAATTATAGAATATTGATAAATAAAATTAAGGAAAATATAAATAAATTGAAACTTGTTCTATTTGCATGAGTTGAAAAACTTAATATGGTTAAAATGTCCATATAACCCTAAGCAATCTTCAGTATATTTTCTATTAAGGTGCCAAGGTCATTTTTCATAGGACCAGGAAAAAAAACAGTTTTAAAATTTGTATGAACCCACAAAAGATACCAAATAGTCAAATAAATCTTGAGCAATAAGAACAAAGATAGAAGGTCATACTACTTGACCCTGTAAACCTCTAGTAATTAAGACATCATGGTATTGTCAGAGAGAGAGAGAGAGAGAGAGAGCGCGCGAGAGAGAGAAACACAATGGTGAAGACTAAAAAGCTGAGAAAAAATACAAATATTTAAGTTTATTTGATTTTCAACAAAAATGTCAATAACACACAATAGAGAAAGGACAATCTCTCCTTAAATAGTGTGTAGGAAAACTGGATATCCACTCACAGCATAGAATTAGGCCATCATGTCATACCATGTATGAAAAATCAACTCAAAATACATTAAAAACATGAATGGAAGACTTGAAATGGTAAAAATATTCAAAACTTATAAGAAAATGTTCCTTGACATTGGTATGGGCAATGATTTTTTGCATATGACACCAAAAGCACAGGGGATATAAACAGAATTAGAGAAATGGTATTACATCAATCTAAAAAAGCTGTTGGACAGGAAATTTAAAAAACTGTGTTGACAGAGAGAAAATATTGTCAAGCTATACATGTGATAAAGGGTTAATATATAACATTACTTAATAGTAATAAAATAGGTAACCCTATTAAAAATGAGCTAATTACACTAGTTGACATTTCTCAAAGAAGGTATACATATGATCAACAAGTAAATAACAACATGGATCACTAATCATCAGAAAAATGCATATTAAAATCACAATGTTATGTCACTTTACAAGTTACATTGGCTGTTGTCAAAAAGATGAAAATATGTTGGTGAGGATGTGGAGACAAGGAAACCCAGTCACAGCATTGGTGGGATTATAAATTACCACAGACATTATGGAAAAGAATACACACATTCTCACAAGATTCACTGGGCATATACTCAAAGGAATGAAATCAGTATGCTGAAGAGATTCTGCCACCCCCATTATTTGCAACAACATTATTCATAGTAGCTAAGTTATGAAGTCAACCTAAGTGTTCATCCAAAGATGATTGGATAAACAAATGCATTCTGTTATTTGCAACACATAGATGAAATTGGAGGACATTATGCTAAGTGAAATGAACTAGGTGCAGAAAGACAAATACTGTATATTCACACTCATATGTGGAATCTAAAAACGTCAAACTCATAGAAATAGAGAATATAATATAGTTAGTAGGTCTTGGGGAGGATGGAATTGTGGCGATATTGCCAAAAAGTACAGTTTGCTCTAACACTTTGGCCATTCTTTGAAGATCATAACACACAATAGATTAACTATTGTTATTCTTTGTTTTGTTATGATTTTTTTGTTTTTCATAGAAGTGTTTTTATATTTCTTTATTAATGAATATTTGAATTGCATTAAAAATAAAAATTTTAAAAGAGTTTCAGATATTTATTTAAAATATTTGACTGTAATTAATAACAATGTAATATCTTCTTGAAAATAGCCAGGAGTGTAGATTTTAAATGTTCTCACCACAAAAATAAGTATGTGAGTTAATGCATATGTTAATTAGCTATATTTAGTCTTCCCATGAATAATTATATATGTAAACATCATGTTGTACATGATAAATAAATAAAATATTATCAATTGAAAATAAGTAAATTTTAAAAATAAAAAAGCAAATGAACAATCACAAGGGAAAAACAAATTTAAAATTACTATGTCCCCAAGCAAAGACACTTTCTTGTCTCTAATAGTCTTCACTGAAACCCCAGAACGTGAGCCAATACTTGTGAGAGTAAAACATTTGTTGAATGAATTTATTATTGATAATGAGAGTGGGAATTGAAGAACAATGTGAAAACACTATTCTTGAGGATTCCCCAACATAATTAATGGACACCTTAAGGGTTACCGAGGCTCTGTATTATGCAGATGGGGACAAAAATCAACAATATGTACGTTATTAAGGTGCATGTGAAGAAAGAAGATCCACTCTGGAAAAGTATCTCAACCAGTGTGAGTGTAGACTCAGAGCAGTCCACCCCCATGTGAGAGTGCAGAGCCCAGGATGAAAGAGTTGCACCCTGCCCCAAGGGGTGCCTAGGACAGGATAGCTGAGGCAAAGACTCTCAAACCAATGAAGCTTCAAGTGCCAAATTAGTCTAGCTGCTATTTTAAAAACAATAAAATGTGATGGTTTAAAAATGATAATGTTATATAAAACTAAATCAATAAAATATCAAATAAATAGCAATAACATAGCAAATCAAAATTTTCAGGCTAAAGAATGGTTTTCAACGTATCTATTCGGTTTTAATCCATAATATCCTAGTGTTTGGCTAAAGTAGTTATTAGATTGTTTCCTGATTCCTCTGTCACCCTCAGCCTCCTAAATGGGAAACCATGAAAATTCATGGCATGGCAGAAAGATACAGGGACACACTTTGACTACTAATTTAGTCCGATTGCAATTAGTCAGAAATTGAAGGTCATCAGCTCTGTGAGGCATTTTAAATTTCTGTTTAATTAAAAGCCATGCTCTTGGTTTAAACTCCTTGGAGTTGGCAAAAAGTCTTCCTTACAGGATGGGTGGAGAAGATTACTTCTGAAAACAAAGTGTGAATCATTGATAAATGTGGCTGTGATGGGCATCAGAACTTCTTATGTATGGCAGGAGAGGGCTCTTTAGCAATATGGTTTGTAATTATTCTCCACAAACATATTTCTTTTATCTTTTCCGGAAATACCTGTCATGGCTTCTATATTTTCACCTCTGCAGTTCTTTCCTTTGATTCAAGTATTTTTGCTCGCTTTTAGAAGGGCTCTCCTAAAATGGACACATATCTAAAATAAGCTATAAATAAAATCACTAAGACTATACATCGCAAAAGAAGACAATCAGATCACCTTCTTCCCAGACCCAGGAAGGAAAGTGGCAAATGTTGCACATCATTGGGCCTCTTGATGTTTGAGGGAAGTCCCTAGAAGAATGGCACCTAGGAAGAGAAAGAATCCATTAATAATACTTTCATAATTTTTAAAAGAAAAAGCATATCATACCCACAGATCATTGTCTTAAACTATAAAGATATTCTTGTCTGTGTGTGTGTGTTTGTGTGTGTGTGTGTGTGTGTGTGTGTGTGTGTGAGAGAGAGAGAGAGAGAGAGAGAGAGAGACAAAAGGAGAGAACAGCTTTCTTTAAAAAGCATATATTGAAGTAATACATTTGCTATTTGAAGCTGCTGTTTGTGTACTCTTAAATTTTTTTTCATTTTACTAAAAATCTAAGAAAAGAAAATCTGAAATGTGAAGGTTATGTTTTGCTAATAGAACAACATAGTTTCACTATCACCCCTTTCCTAAAAGCAAATCAAAACAGAGCCTGGGGAGGAGTGGTAAATTCTCAGCCTCCACCCCTAATTTGGTTCTGACAAATGTCTGATCATTTCAACCAGGGTATACTGACAGTAGTACTCTGTCTGTCTGCTTCAATCTTAAGAAAAGAATTAGGGACTGTTTGTGCGTTAAATTAGGAAACGCTGGGTTAAGAGTGCTTTCTGGCCTTACAAAAGTGGTGAAAATTAAAAAGGGTCAAAGACAATCCAGAGATTAGTGAGAAAATACACTCTTTTTACTCCCCACCCCCAGCTACCAATCACATTTACAAAGAGGCCCCAGGTCTTTCAAAAGAGATCCGTAAATTACCATGGAAATCTGCCCCAACTGGCTGAGCTCTAGTAGGAGTCAGTCTTTGTTAGCAGGGGTTTGTAGGGGAAAGTACCATAGTGAACACAGTCAAGCCTCACTCATTCCTTGAATGTGGAAAGGCCAATCTTGATTTGTAAGAGCTTGGATTTGAAAATGTATTCAAAGAAATGCCATGTTATTATTTCTAAAAACCTACAGTCAAACTGCAGGCTGGGGTCTGGATGCTGTGCTTCTGAGATCCTTAAGGCCTCCAACAAACAGATAAGGACTATAATTAGCATATTGGTCATTTGAATGCAAAATGCACTTTGAGTGGTGCTTAAAAACCTTGTGTTAGCTTACTCCCCCAGCAGGCTGTCACTTTTCTATGTTTATAGTATTAATTTGCCTAGCAACCTCCCCTCTTCCCTTTTTGGCAGTAAACTTTAGCCTAGCATGTCAGAATTCATTAAATTTATCATATTAACAGCTGCAGTGAACAAGGAGTGTAGGGGGAAGCAAAAGATAGGGAGCCACTTTTAAGAATTATCATTAACAACAACGTACTCCTATGTTAATTGACCTTTAAAATTTACCACTTGGTATCAGGGGATATAGCTCAGTGACACACTCACCTGCCTGGCAAGCATAAGGTTCTGAGTTCAATTCCCGATACCAAAATAAAATAAAATAAAATAAAATAAAATAATTTCACCAGTTAATTCATATTTATTACTTACTGAACAATGTATTTTCTTGAGTGATTAAAAAGTGGTATCTTAATTACCTTTTGTTGCTGACACGTAATACCTGACACTTACAATTTAAAGGAAGAAAGGTTTATTTTGGCTCATGGTTTGCAGAGGTTTCGGTGCATAGTCCATAGCTGCCTCCAAGGAAGGGCAACATGGCAGAGGGACATGGCAAACAGGAAGCATCATCCATCTAAGGAAAAGGAGGGATATATACCCTTAGGCAACACCCACAGTGACTCACCTCTTCTCACCAGGATTCACCCCCTAATACCACATTCAGCTATAAACCCATCGGTGAACTAATCTGGTATCAAACACTCAGGATCCTGTATTACCCACCCATGATCCAGTCACCTCCCCAAAGCTTCCACTTATGAGCTCATGAGGCATTAGGAGGACATCTAGATAGAAACCATAACAAGGGGGCAGGCACGTTTTGAGTGCAATTGCCCCACAGGTGAACACCAGAGAACACTGGTTGTAAAAGAGTTCCTATGTTACAACACAATAAGGATTGACTCTAGATACAACAGATGTAACACATGCTTAATGACATGGGAAAACAACACATTGAGGTCTGCATCAATTTGTGATGGTCAACCAACGCTGTGTACACACATTAACTTTGTTTTAAAATTCATACTTCAGACCACTTAATTTGAGGCATGACTGTGTTATGTTTGGGAAAGGGAAAAAGATGTTGGGAAGATATTTAAAATCTTAATGCCCAGATTCATACCATAAAATTAAATCAGACTCTAGGCCAAAGGACAAAGCATTAGTATTTTACAAAGCCATCAGGTAATTCCTGTGTTTATCAAAGCTGAGAAACCTGCCCTAACACTTTTATTTGCTCTATTAGTTTCTATTGCATTACTTTCTGCTCTGATCTTTATAATTTCTTCCCTTCATTGGCTTTTGGCTTCACTTGCTCTTCTTTATCTAGATGTTTCAGGTGTAGCATCAGGTTGTTTGTTTGTGTTCATTCTGTCTTCCTGATGTGGGAATTCAGTGCAATAATTTTTCCTCAGAGGACTCTTTTCATTGCATCCCACAGGTTCTGCTAATTTGTATTTGTATTTTTGTTTGCTTGTAGATATTGTTTAATTTATTCTCTAATTTCCTCTGTGACCCACTGATTGTTCAAGAGTGTATTAATCAATTCCGTATGTTTGTGGTGTTTTTGCAGTTTTTCTGTCATTATTTTCTAGTTTCATGGTGCTATGATATGATAACATGCATGGGATAATTTTAATTCTTTGGCATTTACTTAACCATGTTGTGTGGGAAAGTATACGGTCTATTTTAGAGAATGTCCCATGTGCTGCTGAGAAGAATGTGTATTCTGATGTTGTTGGGTGGAACACTGTATATTTCCACCAAGTCCATTTGTTCACAAGTGTGAATCAGTTCTGTTATTTCTTTGCTGATTTTCTGTCTAGTTGATCTTACTCTTAGTGTTAATTGCATGTTAAGGTCTCCTGTTATAATTGTGTTATTGCTTATTTGATTTTTCATTTCTGTTAATATTTGTTTTGTATAGCTGGGTGCTCCCAAATTTGGTACATATATATTTAACATTGTTATCTCTTCCTCTTGAAGTTTTCCCCTAACTAGTATGTAGTGACCTTCTTTATCTCTTTGGATCATTCTTGAAGTTCACATTGTCTGCAAACAGAATGACTACCCCTACTTTTTTTTTGGTTTCCTGTTGCATGAAGTATTGTTTTCCATCCTTTGACTTTCAGTCTATGAGTTTCCTTTTGGATTAGATGGGTTTCTTGTATACAGCATATGGTTGAATGATGTTTCTTGATCCATGCTGCCAGTGTTTTTTTTAATTGGTGAATTAAGGCCATTTACATTAATGGTTATAACTGTTATATATTGGTTTATTTTTGACATGTTGTCTTTCTGCTGTTGCATCTTTACCTTTCTACTCTGTTTAATTGTCTGCCTTGCTTAGTGGGTTTATCCTATGTGTATCTAGAATATCTTTCAGTATTCTTTGCATGGTTGGTTTTGTGGTCATGAAGTTCTTCAGCTGTCCTTTGTCATGGAAGTGTCTTATTTCTCGATCCATTTTGAAGGACAGTTTTGCAGGTTACATCAGTTTGGACTGTAAGTCGTTTTCCTTTAGGATATGAAATACTTCACTCCATGCTATTCTTGACTTCACTGTTTGTGTTGAGAAGTCTGTTGTGATTTTCTGATAGGCTTTCCTTTAGAGTTGATCTGTCTCTTCTCTCTAGCAGCTTTTAATATTCTGTTCTTATGTTGGATTTCTGGGATGTTGATTATTATATTGCCGGGATGTAATTTTACCTTGGTTATGGCTATTTGGAATTCTATATGCTTCACTAATGTGATGTCAATTTCCATTCTTATGTTTGAGAAAGTTTCAGCTATTACTTCTGTAAATAGCCTCTTGATATCATTTGTGTTCTCACGTTCTTTTTCGTTTATCCCTATTAATTTTATGTTGTTTTTCTTTGCAACATCTTGCAGCTGTTGAATTGTTATGTCTTGATTCTTTGTTATTTTTAAAAAATCTTTCTTTCCTGTTCACTAGCTGCAATCTTGTCTTTAAGGTCTGAAATTTTATCTTCACTTTCATTGAGGCAGTTTTATCAACTTTTGATGGAATTTTTGATTTCCTGTATATCTCTTTGAATCTGTTTCATGCATTCTGTTTATTACATTGTTCATTCAGGGTTTCCATCTTTTTGCACTATTTCTCTAATTTTTTTAACTATGTCTTCTTTAGATGTGTTCAGCATTTCTTTCTTTACATTTATCATTTCTTCTTTTACCTGGGAGATTATTTCTGATCTGAGTTCTTTTATAGCTTCCCAGAGTTGTTTCTTTACTTCAGTTGTTATCATTTCAGGAATTTCAGGTGTATGGCTTACATTTTCTTCTATGTCCATGTCTCCTAGGCTTGCTTTGGATGGTCTGGAGGTTTGAGCTTGCATTTTGCTCTTTTGCTTCGTCATTTTCCTAAGATTTTGGGTTTTGAGCAATATTCCAAAGCTTCCCTGTGTGTTGGGAATCACCTCGTGCACTTTGGGCTCCCAGGGCAGACTGCAGGAAACTGCTAGCCACTTGGAGGTTGCTGGTTGTGGCCCAGTTAGGCCCATGGGGACCTCCTGTGCATCCTCCAGTGATTTGAGACTCTGCACAGGATCATACCAACTGGAAGCAATGGTCCAAAGCTTCCCCTGGCACTGGGAATCACCTTGTGCAATTTCAGCTCCTGGGGCAGAATGGAGGTCACTGGGTGTGGCCCAGTTAGGCCCACGGGTCCTTCCCAAGTGTCCTCCGGTGATTTAGGATGCTAGGCCTTCTCAGTTTTTCTAATGTAAGCATTAATCACAATAAGCTTGTCTCTTATAATTGCTTTTATTGTGTCTCATGTGTTCTGGTGTGGTTTTTTTTTTGAGGACTGTCATTTGCTTCCAGAAATTCTTGAATATTTCTGTGATTTCTTCTGTGGCCCATAGGGTATTCAGGAATGTGTTTTTATTTTTTAATTTTTTTAAATAATCAATTTATTGTTTCAATGCATAAGTAAAAGACATTTCTTTTTTTAATTTTATTTACAGAGAAAAAACAAAACAAAACAAAACTGAATAAAGGGTAGCGACAATACAGTATTCCAAAAGAACAACAACAATAAAACCTAAGAAAGTATTACTTGACAAATTACATACTGACTTCTGGGAAATAGTTGTTCAAATTACAAAGTTAAAACATGTAAAGTAGACATTCAAACAGTGAGACTGTTAACAGTTCTGCTTTAGAATCTGACAAAAACAGCAATATGGTCATCCATCTTACCCACTCAAATATACATGCAATTATATCAAAAGGGTAAAATTAAACACAACAAAACAGAGCAAAGTGGATCACAAGAAAGCAATGTAAGAGACAATAATTTCAAAACTAGACAATCGGAGATATTCACTCTCTATCATATTGACTCTTGTTTTCTTCCAAATAGTTGTCCATACTGTCACATATAGGGAATTCACATGAAACAACCTAGTATGGAATTGATCTGAGCAGGATGAAGAGGGCATTACAGGTCTACAAGACCAGACATTAGGGAAGCCAAGAATGGCTGTCATAGTGTCTTGCATTCTCCTCAAAACAGCTGTCCATACCTTAATGTGTGTTGAACTTAAACAAGGCAAAGCAAGCTAAGATCACTTTGAACAGAAAGTGATAGTTTTGCTGGACTTCACATCATGACATTATGGAATCAGCACTGGGTATCGTAGTGTCTCTTTTTCTTCAAAGTACTTGTTCATTTCGACATGTCTTATATAGTTGGCTCTCGTAAACTGTTTATAAGCTCTACACGTGCATGAGTCTCTACATGTATATCTATCATTTCTGTATTAGCAGGAAAAGCAAAACAAAGCAAGATAAAACAATTCCTAGAAAAGCATGAAGCAGAAAAGTCACATAAAACCACAATACAAGGTGATCTACAACGGTTACCATGGTGTCTCAGCAGTATATGACAACATTAATAAAAATGAAGCATTAGAGACATTATAAGACTTCAAAAGCAAGTAATAATCAAACCAGAGTGGGTATCTTAGTGAATCTTGTCATCTTCAGTGTAGTTGCCTATACTCTTAGACTTGATGCTATCCATCACAACAGATTTAAATAAAATCAGTCAATACAAAGTAGTAATCTAACAATCCAGATTCAAATAAGATCAGTCATAATAAGACAGTAAAAGTTATAAAGGGCTTCAGATTAAGTTGATAGGAAAATTATGGGTGATTACCATAATATGTCCTCTTATTTTTGGGATAGTTGACCATGTCCTCAAGTCTAGCGTAAGCAGACAAACTAGAACAGCACGTAATCCATCCAAGCAGAGTGGTGAGAATAATGTAAATTTTAAATCTTGTTTAATGGGGTAACAAGGAATGTGTTTTTAAATTTATGTATGTTCTTAAATTTTTTGTGACTTCTTCTATGATTTATTTCTAGTTTCATTGCACAATGTTCTGAGTGTAAATATGAGGTGATTTTGAGTTTTTTGTATTTTCAAGTAGACTCTGTTGACTAATACATGGTCTCTTTTCAAGAAAGTTCTGTGTCCTACTGAGAGGAATATGTATTCTTCTGTATTAAGGTAAAATGCTCTGTAGATTTTTATTAAATCCTTATGTTCATGCATGTGACTCAGCTCTGATATTTCTTTGTTGATATTTTCATTGATAGCTTTGTGAAAGTGGAGCATTTGATTCACTCACTTTGATTATGTTAGTGCTAATTTGATTTTTGTTTGTGCTAATTTGATTTTTTATGTCCAGCATTATTTGTTTTATGAAGATAGGTGCTCCAATATTTGGTGCATGTATATTTATAACATTATCTTTTATTGTTGGATTTTGGCCTTAATTAGTGTGCAGCAATTTTTTTGTCTCTTCTGATCAATTTTAGCCTGAAGTTTAGTACATTGGAGAGTTAAATTACTAGCTCTGCTTGTGTTTGGTGTCCTACTACATTAAATAGTTTTCCATCTTTTGATGTTAGTCTATGGGTATATTTTTCCATTAGATGTGTTTCTTGAATACAACAGACTATTGGATTCTTTTTTGTTTATCCAGGCTGCCAATCTGTGTCTTTTAACTGGGCAGTTGAGGCCATTAGATTGGAGTTATTACTGAGAAGTTTTGATTTATTCCTATCATTGTGCTCTGTTTTTATTGATTACCCCTTTGATTTTTTTTCACTTTTTTATCTATTTCTTTGATGTATTCGTGCCATCTAGAATTTCAGCTCAGATAGCTTTATTGTCTCCATCTAAGATATTTTTGTATATTTCCAGGAGTGTGGGTTTGGTGTTCATAAATCTGTTGAATTATTCTTTTTAATAGAATGTCATTATTTCTCCATCCATTTTGAAAGAAAGTTTCACCAGATATGTTAATCTGTGTTGGAAATTGTTTTTAGGCTGGAATTACTTTACTCCAAGCTCTTTTGAACTTTAAAGTTTTCTTGAGAAGTCTGTTATAATTCTAATGGGATTACCTTTATATGTGACTTTTTACATCTGTCTGACCACTGTAAAATTTTGTTCTTCTGGTGGACATTAGGCATTTTGATTATAATGTGTACTGGGAAGCTCTTTTTGTCAATATGGTTGATGTTCTATGACCTTTCTTTACTTGTATGTTCAGCTTTTTCCTGATACTTGGGACTCTTTCTGTTACGATTTCTGTAAACAAACTTATTATTGCATGTATGTGATCTTAGTTTCTCTTTAACTCCAGTTAGACTTAGGTTGTTCTTCTCAGTGTTATCCAGTAACTTTTGGATTAATTTTTCTTATTCTCATCATTTTCAAGGCTTCTCTGAGAAATTCATCATATTTTAACATTTTCTTCTTAATTTCACAAACTCAACATTCACATTAGTCATTTTTGCAGTTTATAAATTCTTTGCAGTTTTTCATATCTAATATGTCTCTCTGAACCTTTTTGTGGATTTTGTATCTTTTGTAAATTTGTCTTTCATTTTTGAATTGTTTTCCTCAGCCCTTTCAATTTACTTGTTTTTCCCTAATTCAAGTTGGTCATTTTGTATGATAATTTCATAAACTTTTGAGTCATGTCCTCTTTAAGCTCACCAAGTTTCTTTAACCTTTAATCAATTCATGAATTCCTAAATTCTGCTACCTAGTGTGTGCATTTCTCTCCATCTGTGCTCCTTGCATCGTTCCTGGGAGAACTGGACTAGCTTCAAATCTTTTGCTGAGTTGCTTTCCCAACATCTTTGTGAGTGTGTGTATGTGTTTTCTTTTTTTTTAGTGCTGAGGATTGAGTGCAAATGAGGCAAAGAGAGCTTGTAATTTATATAAATATACTAGTAAGATATTGCCTTCCAGTGGTGAGTTTTCAACTTTATTTGCCTAGAGATAGTATTTATCCCTTCAACTGTTTAAGCAGCTTGGATTTAAAAGATCCATCTTACTTAAATATGGATTTTTTTTGAGTGGAACTGCAAATATCCAGTCTCACTGCACAAACTCTGGAGGACACCTGTGCAGCCACAGCATGATCTGGGAAGTAAGCTCACCTTGCCAGCTTTGATACGTGCCCTTTACTGCTCTTGCCCCATGCCCATGGTCCAGAACTTTGAAGATAGGTACTGGCCTAATGAATTTGGCATTTCACTAACACCTCCTTTTGTTTACTGAAAGGTTGGTTGCAGAGATGCCTCACCATTTTTCTCCTGTTCTTCAGGTCTCTGCATTATAACAAATAGGTATAAGGTGAACCTGGTGATGATGGTAGGTTAGGCACTCTTAAAGAAAGGCATTGTTGCCAGGCACAGTGGTGCTTACCAATAATTCCAAAATTTGGAAGGAGTATGTAGGAAGATCATGAGTTCAAGACCAGAGTTGAACTCTATAGAGAATTAATTCCGGGCCAACCAGACAACTGAGCAAACCTTAACTAAAAACAAACAAGCAAACAAAGACAAAGACCTTGTTTCCAGGCTTTGGCTGACATACATTATAAAAGGGGATTGTCATCATTTGGCTTTTGATCTCCCCCTCCCCAGCCTCCTGAGAGAAGTATTTCACTGCTCACCATGTCAAATATTTGGATGTCGGGATGGGGGCACTTCTGTTCCTGACAACCTCATTATGTGGTTATCAGGAGCAGACACTGCCCAGGTTGTCAGGACAACCAGCAGTGATTCAAAGCTTCCCTGAAAGGTCTGTATCTCTGGCAAATAATCAGTCTTTAGCTCTCAGCAGATGCTGAACTAAGCAGCCAATCGCAGGTGAGCTGGGAAAACATGACATCATAGTCCAGCCATCCCAAAAAATAAATAAAATTGGTTTTCTATTTTCCTCCATGTTTCCTCTTTCTCTTTCCTCACCTTCCTCTCTCCCTCCCTCCCCCTTCCTCCCCCTCCTCTTCCCCTCTTCTCTCTCCTCTCCTGCTCCTCCTCCCCAGATGGGGAGAGCAACAAAACCAACTTTATAAATTCAACTCTGTCTGCAGTTTGACTTAAATTTTGGCAGCGCAGTAATCAGGAATGTGTAGGAAAGGAATGTATAGTGTGATCCTTTTGGAAGAAAAGTCAAACAGCATCAGCTCAATTACATAATGTGGTTTGATATGTAAGACTATGGTAGAAGCAAGGCTAATTAAACCAAATCAGAGGACAGGAACTTCCTAATTCTCATTAATTTACCCAGAGCCACCTGAATTTAATTGTCTTCTGCTTTTCCTCTGCTAACTCTCATGGAAAATAGAAATGCAGAGTCCAAAGGTCTCAGAAAACTTACAGTTCCATAGGGTAGGACTCTAACAGGATCTAATTAAAGTGAAAGAAGGTTAAGACAGACACTCCATTCTCAAGTGGCCAACATTTAAGAAGCACATTTAAATGGGGATTCCTCATTTCTATTATCTTTCTGGATATGAACTTAACTCTTTGCTCAGTATCAGGCTTTTCAGGTACCTAGAATGATACCTTTTGGTATCAAGAGGTCCCTTGGTCTTTACCAAGCAGGCAGCTCCAAATGGTACCTGCTCAAGGAAAGCTGGAGGCCCAAATGATGTTGGTGGGGAGGTAGGAAGGAAGGAACTCAGTAGAGCCAGGCTACATTGATGGCAACAGGTTGCAATGACCAGACCCCAAATGACAGAGTGGTAAATACTGTGCCCCTAGTCAAAGCCTGCATACCCGCTGTGGAGCCACGTTCCTTTCTATTCAGAACAAATGGAGCAGAATGTGTGTGTGGCAGTGCTTTTTACAAAGTGCATCACTAACGAAAGACATAAACACTGAGAGCTACACAAACTACAAGTCTGCCACTAAGATTAATTTCTGGCTATAGGAATTAAGGTGGAGTGGAAAGGAAAGCAAGAATTTGGTTGCTGCTGCCCATTGGATTGAACATTGTTGCTTTGCGCCCACTGCTTAACTATGTTTGGCTCAGCTCAGCGTGTTGTAATATTGATTCCTCCATCTGAGCCATTGGCCTAGCAATGAGGTCTCTTTCAGGATAGCCAGAGTGCTTTGTTTATCTGTTTCTATTTCAACCCAAAGAAAGATATCTTTCCCCTTTTCAATATTGTGTTTACAAGCAAAATATAGTACATGCTCATTGCAAAAGAAAAACATACAAACAACATAAACAGAAGTACAGATGTTCCTCCAGTTTCATTGGGGCTGTACCTTAGTAAATCCAACATAAATTGGAAAGATCCTACATTGAAAATGCACTGATACACTTAACCTGCTCATCATCCTAGCTTAAAAACACAGTAGGCTCTAGCCTTTGTATTGTTTCTCCTGATGATCAAGTGGTGACCGGAAGCTGCAGCTTGCTGCCACTGCCCAGAATTTCAGGAGCGTGTTGTACAGTATATCACTAGCCTAGGAAAAGATCCAAATTCAAAATTCAAAGTATGATTTCTACTGAGTATGTATTCTTTTGCATCATCATAAGTGGAAAATCTAAGTTGCACCACTGTAAATTGGAAACCATCTCCATATAAAAGAAATAGTTAGGATCCTTACCCCACACACATGCTATATGTCTAGCTTCCACTTTTTTATTCCTGAAGTTACCCTATTAGCAATTTGGTGTATATAATTCACACTAATCACATAATTCATACCACAGTATAATTGTGTGGTATATAAACACACACAAGTTTAAAAAACAAAATAAAATCATAGTACACATACCACCCTGCATTTTTTTTCATTCAGGAATATGTTATGGTGTGTTTCTATTTAAAAATATAGAGATCTTCTTGATTCTTTTTAGCTGATATATAATACTCCAAAATATGTATAGACCATATTTATTTGGCAAATCTCTTATTGGGCAAGAGGAAATTTTGGAGGTGATGGATATATTTATGACCTTGATAATAATGATAATTTCCTAAGTCCTTAATGTCGTGGGATTGTATATATTATTCAGAAAGTCAGAGAGTGTATACATTAAATATATGTAGCTTTTTAGAAAGCAGTCAGACCTTAGTAAAATGGTGTAAAAATCTAAGTTTCTTATGGAAAAACATTTAGACTAACTTTTGTGCAATTGTTTTCATACTTCCATAAGACTCAGCAATGGGCTTGTTACGGTTGATACATTTTGTCAATGTGAGAAGTCCTAATTAAGTGACTCAGCAGCTTTGTATTCTGGGGTATAGAGGACAAGCCCTTACTCCTCTAGGATATTGTTCATTGTGTTGATTCAGAATGTCAGAAGTTTAAGTGATTCAGCAGGGAACCAGGGTCCTTAATTTGTAACATCTTCCTCCCGTGCAAGAGGAGGACAAAGAGATTTTCTCATTGCTACACCGATCCTAGAGGGGGTGGTGGTGGCTTGTGTATGATATAAGGAAGGAAAAGAGGCTTGCTCTTCCCCTGCTTTTGCTCTTATTGTTTTGCTATCTTCTACTGCCCTGAAGTGTTGCCCTGGTGCCATACTGTCCTGGTTTATGTGGGTGGCCCCCAGGCCTCATGTATTTGCATTGCACATTTGTGATTGGTTCATTGTCTAGCGCTTGGATTGGTGGTGTCAGTGCTACACCCTCCCAGGGGGTGGGGCCAGGATGTGATGTAATGGCAGGAAAAAGGTGTGTCTCTCTCTTGCCGTTCCGCTTGCTGTTTGCAGCCGCCCTGAACTGCGGCCTCCTCCTGCCACCCTGCCTTGGAGCCAGCTGAGTATGGAATGAAACCTCCAAAAACTGTAAGAAATAAACCGTTCCTTGCCCAACTTTGGGCATCAGGTTTTTGTCTCAGTGATGAGTAAAAAGTAACTAAGACAGAATTTGGTACTGAGGAGTGGGGTCATTGCTGTGACTATACCTGACCATGTTTTTCGAGAGGCTTTGGAAATGACTTGTGAGCAGAGTTTGGAAAGGTTTGGACTTGTCACCTGC
>PVJX010018598.1:0-36227 GCA_004027295.1 Dolichotis patagonum
GGGTCCGAGAGTTTCGGGTCCCAAAGAGACAGCCTGAGATGCTGCTTTCTGGGGGACTTCCTGGGGGTGAAGGGCCTAATCTATTGTAATGTTGCTTAGTTATCTAGTCCTGAGGCTTCAGTCTTCAGAAAAGTTCTTGGAAACATACCATTGGTATAGGAAGGAGGTTTCCAAAATCAGAGTTATTCACTTGGCTTGTATCCAAATAATAGGATCAACATTGTCAAGAGATTGTATTATCTGTGCAGGAAAATGTTCTTTTTGGCTCATAGAAGGGGTTACACCAACTGGCTACCTTGTGTTATCTGGTGACTTGTTAAAGATGGGAATGTAGTGTAGCCATAACTCTTCTTGAGGCACATTTGGAGAATGCTCAGCAACATAAATAACAATTTCTGTTTGATCTTCTGGCAATGATTTTTTTTGGCAATGTTTTGATATTTTCTACATTTGTTTGGTTTCTCCTCACAACTTTATGAAATGATTCTACCAATTGCTGTTGTGGCATTGAATATCTATTTCTTTTTTGTTGAAAACCAAACCACTGGGAAGTCCAAAGATGGTGGACCAGTAGGTAGCAGGAGAGGGACCCTATCTGAAAGACAGCTCAAATGCCAGAATAGAACACCCTGGAGAGACCCAAAAAGAGAGAGATGGACTCTCACAACCCAGGAAGAAACTAAAGTGCAAAAAATTGCTCAAATATGAGGTCCTGGGACTACCATTAGAGAAGCTAAGATCAACAAGCACTGCCCCCTCCTCGAGCCGCCTGAATTCCTGCCAGAATCCTGACCAACTGATCCCGCTGGAGCATGGAGCTGAACAGCCCTGTGCACAGCTCCCCCGGACCTGTCCCTGCACACAACCCACCCAGAGGCACCATGAATTTGCACCACAACCATGCTGAAGTTGGAGATCGGGGAGCCCAGCAGTTCTCGGGGATGGGTATCAACACGCGGTGAGTAATGGGAATAAGACCCTCCCATGGGAAAGGGGCAACTGACTGGATGACATGTTGGATTTGGGCAGGAGAGCCCTAACTCCATAAGGAAGTGGCTTCAGTTGGTTGCTCCCCTCGTCAAGTGGATTGGTGGAATCTGCTTGGACTGGGCCTTGCCCCTGGCTGGGACCCAGTGAGTCACTACAAATTAATACCCTGAGGTCGGCGCACATTGACGCAGTGAAGGTCCGCAAAGTTTGACTGCCTGGAGGAGGGGAGCCAGCGCACACTGCCTGTGCTTGAACTTTAATCTCTGATAGCCAACTGAAGAGGGCAAAAGCTCTTAGCCTGTGCGCTCTAGAGGTGCCTTAACCAACAAGAAAAGGGGCTGAGAATTGCAGTATACACTTATATAGAAGGAAGCAAAAACATGACAAAAGGGAGAAATAAGAAAAAACCCCCAGCCCCCAACCCTCAGAACATTGATCCAGGAGAGGTAAATACAAAAGAGATTGAGGGCAGCAAACATGCAACATCAAACACAGCATTAGCGGACATAAAGAGATATCTTCAGGACCTCGTAAGCAGGACCAAAACTGAAATATTAATTCAAATTAAACAAGAGATAAGTAGATTAATAAAAGAAAGGCTGGGCACCTCTCAAGAAGACACAGACAGAAGAATGGAGGAACACAAAAGGAGAGAAAAATTTAATGAAGAATACAAAAAAGCACCTAGAATTCATGAAGCAAATTCAAAGAGATTATCAGGAAACTAAAGACTCCATAGAAAGCTGGCAAAACTGCTTGAAAGAAACCAAAGATAGACTATCAAAACTTGAACACAGGCTTGCAATGTGTGATCATGAAAGGGAAGATCTCTTAAAAATAACAACGGAGCAGGCAGTAAAGATACAAAGACTGGAAGATGACAAGAGGATCTATAACTTAAGAATAAAGCATGTGAATGAAGAAGCAGGAGTCAAAACAGAGGAATTACAAAGGCTATTCACAGAAATTATGAAGGAAAATTTCCCAAGCATAGAAAAAAAAAATGATATACAGAGGTATGAAGCATGCAGAACTCCAGCCACCTACCACCCAAACAGAGCTACACCCAGACACATAATAATCAAGATCCCAGAAATTCAATATAAGAACAGAATATTAAAAGCCATTAGAGAAAAGAAACAGATCACGTATAAAGGAATACCCATCAAAATCACAGCAGACTTCTCGACACAGACCATCAGGTCAAGAAGAGCTTGGAGTGAAGTAATTCAAGCCCTGAAGGAGAACAACCTCCAGCCCAGATTGCTGTATCCTGCAAAACTCTCTCTAGAAATTAATGGAGAAACAAGTTGCTTCCATGACAAAGAGGAACTAGGAGAATTTGTGACCACCAATCCAATCCTACAAAAAATACTGAAGGACATTTTAGAGAGAACAAGAATACAAGCATTTCAGGAACAGTGGCAGAGAGGTCTCAGTGAACTGGGCAGACAGTGGAGTGGAAGAGAAAAATAGACAACCAATGGCAGAAAAACAGAATAGCAGAAATAAGGCAGAGAAGATTGGCTGTAATCTCTAGTATAGATGGCCTTGAAATATTAACAGAGAGAAACAAAGGCAGAGTAGATCAGTAGATAGTGTCCATTGAGATGCTCTATATAGGGAGGCAGTGGGGCCCAAAACAAGCAGTGCACTCTATGGGAGTGAAAGGGGAAGAATTGTCTAAAAAAGGGGGGGCAGAGGATATTGTTAATTGCATAACAAGATTTAAAATTTACATTATTCTCACCACTCTGCTTGGATGGATAACATGCTGTTCCAGTTTGTCTACTTACACTAGACTTGAGGACATTGTCAGCTATCCCAAAAATAAGATGACACATTATGGTAATCATCCCCAATTTTCCTATCAACTTAATCTGAAGCCCTTTACAACTTATACTGCCTTATTATGACTGATTTTATTTGAATCTGGGTTGTTAGATTGCTACTTTGTATTGACTGATTTTATTTAAATCTGTTATGATTGATAGCATCAAGTCTAAGAGTATAGGCAACTACACTGAAGATGACAAGATTCACTAAGATACCCACTCTGGTTTGATTATTACTTGCTTTTGAAGTCTTATATTGTCTCCAATGCTTTGTCTTTATTAATGTTGTTATACACTGCTGAGACATCATGGTAACCATTGTAGATCACCTTGTATTGTGGTTTTATGTGACTTTTTTTGCTTCATGCTTTTCTAGGAATTGCTTTGTTTTATCTTGCTTTGTTTTGTTTTTCCCTCTAATACAGAAATGATAGATATACATTTAGAGACTCATGAATGTGTAGAGCTTATAAACAGTTTACAGGAACCAACTATTTAATACATGTTCAAATGAACAACTACTCTGAAGAAAAAGAGACACTATAGTACACAGTGCTAATTCCATAATGTCATGATGTGTAATCCAGCAAAATTATCATTCTTTGTTCAAAGTGACTTTAGCTTGTTTTGTTTTGTTTTGTTTAAGTTCAACACACATGAAGGTATGAACAGCTGTTTTGAGGAGAATGAGAGACACTATGACAGCCATTCTTGGCTTCACTAATGTCTGGTCTTGAAGACCTGAAACACCCTCCTCGTCCTGCTCAGATCAATTCCATACTATGTTGTTTCATGCGAATTCCCTGTATGTGACAATATGGACAACTATTTGTAAGAAAACAAGAGTCAATACGATAGAGAGTGAATATCTCCGATTGTCTAGTTTTGAAATTTATGTCTGTTACATTGCTTTCTTGTGATCCACTTTGCTCTGTTTTGTTGTGTTTAATTTTACCCTTTTGATATAATTGCATGTATATTTGAGTGTGTAAGATGGATGACCATATTGCTGTTTTTATCAGATCGTGGAGCAGAACTGTTAACAGTCTCACAGTTTGAATGTCTACTTTACATGTTTTAACTTTGTAATTTGAACAACTATTTCCAAGATGTCAGTATGTAATTTGTCAAGTAATAATTTGTTAGTTTTTTTTGTTGTTGTTGTTCTTTTCCTTTTTTTCTTGGAATTCTGTATTGTTGCTACCCTTTATTCTGTTTTTGTTTTCTCTTTAAATAAAATTATTTAAGAAAAGAAAAAAGAAAACCAAACCACTAGCCCACCTTCATCTTTATTACTTGACATACAACTCTAACCTCCAGCTAGCTACTGGGGCTACTGCTGTGTATTAAATCTTCCAGATCCCAGTCCAATTCTTAAATCAGTGCCTTACCCAGTCCTAGTTCTGTCTTGCCAAAATCAAACCAATACTGAATCAGAAACCTTTTTTCTAGGTACCACTAAATCCAGTAGTGCCTGTGTTAGCTATAGCAAAAAAAAGCTGAACATAGAACCTGAAGTTGTTGATGTCCCAAATCCTTGAACCCACCTATAGGTCCTGTGGTGACTGCATGCTGCTAAGGTACCCAAGAGGGCCTCAAAATTGAAGGTCATGTAGGTGAAATGGAGCCAAAGTGCTGCTCCTGAAAGCAATAATTAGTAAGTTCTTCTTATCTGTGCAGCCTGGGTCATTTTCTTATTGTTGAGTTTTGAGAGTTTATCATAGTTTTAGATACAACTTATGTAACAGATACTGTATTGAAAATATGCTTTTTGCAGACTGTATCTTTTGTCCTCTCAACTGTATCTTTGACTCATCAAAAGGTTTAAGTTTTGATGATGCCAATTTTAAAATACTTCATCATTTTAAAATAATTTTTTGTTTTAAAATACTTTGACTTTTGTGTCATATCTAAGAAACTTTTGCATATCCTCAGATTTTCTCTTAAAGATTCTTCTAGAAGTTTTAAATTTTTAATTCTTCCATCCTATCTGCAGTCCATTTAGGGTTCATTTTCATTAATTCTGAGGCATAAGATATTAAGATGTAGTTTTTTGTTTTGTTTTTTCCTTGCTTGTAGATGTGTAATAATATCAGCATTACTCATTGAAAATATTATCCTGTCTTCACTGAACTGCATATGGACATTTATCAAGATCAATTGTCAGATATTATGTATAGCTGTAATTCTAAAGGCTTCATTCTATCCCAGCATTGCAAATTTCATGTATTTACCAAGCTGGCCATCGTGGCACACACCTGGGTATGGTGGAAAATGCATTAGGAGACAGAGGCATAAGGACCACTGTGAGCTAGAGGCCAGCCTATGCATAGTGCAGTCATGTCAAACCTCTTAAAGTTTTCAATGATATAAAACAGCTGGTTGAAGCACACATGCCATAGCTTTACTATCACTGACATAATGAGTTCAAGGCCAACTTGTCTCAAAAACAAAACAAAACATCTAATATATTGCTTCCAAATTTATTCAAAAATAAATCTATCAAATATCATTTAGATAATGTTCTCATTTATAGTATAATGAAGTCAAAGTGTCTACATTTAGTACACAAACTCAAGTCATTAAAAACATGAACTGTTTAAGCACAGGTCTCCAAAGTGGAGTTTACATACAAGATATTTCAGAAGGACACAAAAGAAAATATTTGAGTTCTGGTCATGTTATATGGGCTCTTGACTACTGGCTTCCCAAAATGTATTGCCTGGTTCCTTTTTTACCTCTTGTAACAATTGAATAGGATGTACTGTTCACCAGGGTTGGACAGGGTGGGAAGAACAAAGTTAATGAAAAGCAATGTGTACACACTTGGGTTTAAATATCTTTGGTAGAATTTTTCCAAAGATGAGGCTTGGTGTTAAACTTTTCCAGATCCTTCCTAATAGAGAAAGTATGAAATTTCAGAGTGATTTTCCCTTTTACACACACACATACACACACCAGATCAGAAGGGAAATTTTATAGCTCTAAAACATTTAATATTTGTTTAAGTCTAAAATAATAGAATTCTTTTTGTTATGAAGAGCTTCCCTTTCTTCTTGTACTCAAACAGTATGTTAGAAATTGCCATATTTTACATTTTATCAAAAGGACCTCAACACCTGGTATAAAAACATATAACGTGCATTTGTCAGTGGTTCAGAAGGTAACCCACCTTCCTGCCTGGCCTTCCTTTCCAGTTTGCCAATATGCCTAATCTTCCAAAGCCTTGAGGACATTTCATCAAAGTAACAGAATCAGCTCTGTGGTAGAATGAATCAAAGAAAAATTATTTCAGCAAACTTGAAAAGAACCAGAGTCATTCCCCTTTTATGCTGAACTCATAAAATACTTGACCAAGGAAAACTTAAAACCCTGGGGAAAAACTGTCTTTCTTTACATTTTTTTCCTTTCCTCCCTGACTCTCCCTCCCTCCCTCCTTTTCTCTCATCCATGTTTTTTATATTCAGTGAGTTGAATAGCACTGAGCCATGTTAGGAGAATCATAGCAGGACTGAGACACACTCTCTGATTGTGCTGCACAGACAGCATATATATCCACAAGATGGGTCAGTAATACGATAGTATGCTTCACAACAAATTAACTCAAAACCTAACTTTATCAAAGTGGACCAATTTTTAAATCAATAATAACAAAACAATGACAGGTTTTTTCAGTCTAATTTTCAGAAAGTTAATGGATAAAACTTTAAACATTTCTCTTATACACTTTTTCTGAAAACTTCATTACTTGCTATCCTTGAAAGAAAATAATGAAATCTGAATTAGCACAAAAGTTTATTTACTTACTTTTAATTAAATGAGTGCATAAACATGTATCACTTGTTCACACTCTTCTACACCCCATCCCCTGACTTTCAGATAAGGAATTTAAAGAATTGCCAGAGTGACAATTGCTAAGCATAGATGGAGTTAGAGAGATTAGGGCAGGGAAAGACCCCTCTAATCACGCTACCTTTGCCTGTCAGGTAACCAGCACACCACTGTACCAAGGTCACTGCCCAAACTCTTGAGAGCTGAACCAGCTCTTTCCTGTGACAAGCTTCTGAGAGTACCTCATAGAGTCACAAAAGACAGCATGTGTGGGGCTAGCTAACTGAACAGGCTACCCAAAGGAGGTCGACAGGCAAGGCCTGGAATGGTGGGAAGAACCGAGTAGACTGATAGGATTAGTTTACAGATTTCTTATGTTTAGAACACTCCAGGAAAACAGTTCTTTGTTTGCCGACAAGACCTGCTCAGTTAAATATAGATCCTCTCACTGACAGTGCCATTAGGAACTTAAGGGAATCTGTTTACTGATATATATTAATTCTCTCAATTACTAGGGTAACAGTTCACTGCTATTTGGAAACAGTAAAATATGTGCATTTCAACTTTGTACTTTTACCAAAAGGAAAAATGTGTAGGAATTTATAATCATTTTGCAAAATCATAGCCATAGTGCTAGGAAAGGCCTAGACTAGCATTTTTTTCCTCATGTTAAGTCATTTGTTTGTCCAACAACTACCTATTGAACTTCTGCTATGTGTCACGCATAGTCATTGAGAGCACAATGATAGCTCTCACCCTTGTAGAGCTTTATGCCTCTAATTAGTAATGCAGTCTGGGAAAGGTTTTCTTTTCTATAAGTGAAGAACATAGGTGGTTCTTATAAGACCCTTATAACTGGAATGTTCTATTCCTGAAAGCAGAGAATTCTCTGGTATCTCTGAGGGGAACTGAAGACCTTCTTAAGCAATATAGAAAGAAATCTATTGTAATAAAAATTCAACAAGAGGATTTTTTTTCTGATGATGACAGTGTACTTTTTTGGAAAATTTTGTGAAATTTTTCTGGAGAAGGAAGAAGAAGGAAATAAAATCCTTTATTTATTTCATTGCTGTTAATCAGATTTTAAGAATATAATAAACCTAAGTAAAAATATTTTTTGACAACTTATAATAAATTACCCTTGTGCAAATCAAGTGTGCTATTTATGCATCTATAACAAAAGTTAGCTTTTAGCAAACTTTTATTTATGAATTCAATCCATAGGATTAAGCATATACCTCCACTAAAATGTCTTATGTCTATTGAGGTGCTCAGCAGTCTACCACATGTGCCACCAGAGGAGACTAAGAAATGGTCCTTGGCTTCAAGGAGGCCACAGTATGTTGTTTTTGTTTTTTTTACCTGAGGAACTGAGTAGCTTCTGATTTCATTTTAAATTTGAATCTTTAATGCTTAGTATGCAGATATTTTGTCTTTGGGTATATTGGTGGTATCATGATAGAATACACTGAGAATGGATAAAAGTTTTTAAAAAGTCTTCTTTGGCAGTGAAAATCTGTGCTTTCACTAAAATGGTGGAAATTGGAAAAGAGCTATCTACCTAATATGTAAGGGAATCTCTAAATTGCACTTACTAGGCATTCTGCATCAGTGCACAGAGAATATTCAGTTTTCTTTGATGTATTTCTTGGTTTGGAAATGTCTATGTTATTTGGTATCCATTAAGCTAAAACAGTTTTTATGAATTAACAAAAATGTTTTCTTTAGTGTTGATTTTCTCATTTTGTTATAAAGTGGATATCCCCATCTGTGCTTCATCCACAATTTGGAAATAAAGACATTTTAAGTGTATAAATATGATTTGAGAACTTGACAAACTGAATGTGGTATTTATATGAGCAAGTATAGATTTCTATTTAAGACTGGCCACCCAGAAGGGCTAAGCCACTTTCCCCTCTCTTCTATCCCCCTTTTTCTTTCCATTCCATTCCTTCTATTCTGAGCTATAATAATAGGAGCTTTCAGTAGAACCACACAGCAGGACTGTGGAGATGCTCACAGGTGGGATTAATAACATGTTCCCTATTCAGCCATGACCAGATAACATGCAGTATAACCCATGGGCCAAATGTAGTGAGTATGCACAGAGTCTAAACTGATGTTCTGGGGGCAAGGAGAACAATTTAGAAACTGTATCAGTGTCTGCCAATTACCAAAGACTGCCTTCTTCTAAGTGAGCAGACCCTTGGATAGTCTGGGCAAATGTGTGATTATTGAGGTGGTGAAAGGACTGAGTTAAAAGGACAATGGAACTCTTTCACAGTAACCTCCCATGAGCCAACAAAAATACTTATTTGGAGTGGATGAAGCCAAATGAAATGGCTAGAGGTATTTAAAAATTACCTTTTAATAAAACTACTACCAATTATAACTGTAAAAAATGAACTATTTTTATTTTTTTAATTGTAACAAAAGTTAGAAGTCCCAGTTTTATCTTACATAGTCAGTTTTCAAAACAGGCCGAACTGATTCAGTCCTAGGAGCTGAGGGTGCGCAAGGTAATTTACAGCATACTCATGCTCGGGGAGAGCTTTGGACCATTGCTCTCAGTGGTTAGGACCCCGCCCAGCATCCTGAATCACCAGAAGACACACAGAGGTCCCGAAGGCCTGACTGGGCCATGCCCAGTGAACTCCATTCAGTCCCAGGAACTGAGGGTGTGCGAGGTGATTTCAGCACGAGGTGATTTCCAGCGTGCTCACACTTGAGAGAGCTTTGGACCATTTCTTCCAGCAGTTAGGATGCCGCCCAGTGTCCTGAACCACTGGAGAAGATTTCCAGCAAGTCTGGGGCATGCTTTGGAACATCACTCGAAACCCAGAAATATAGGAAAATGATAAAACGAAAGACCAAAATACAATCTCAAACCTCCACCTCATCTGAAGCAAGCCTAGGAGACATATACATAGAAGAAAATATAAGTCACACACCTGAAATGCCTGAAATGATAACAACTGAAGTAAAGAAACAACTATGGGAAGCTATAAAAGAACTCAAATCAGAGATAATCTACCAGGTAAAACAAGAAATGATAAATGTAATGAAAGAAATGCTGAACACATCTAAAGAAGACATAGTTAAAAAAATTAGACGAGCAGTGCAAAAAGATGGAAACCCTGAATAAACAATATAAGAAACAAATACAATGCATGAAGCAGATTCAAAGAGATATACAGGAAATCAAAAATTCCATCAAAAGTTGGCAAAACCATCTCAAATAAAGTGAAGATAGAATTTCAGACCTCTAAGACAAGATTGCAGCTAATGAACAGGAAAGGAAAGATCTTTTAAAAATAACAAGGAATCAAGAAATAACAATTCAACATTTGCAAGATGATGCAAAGAAAAACAACATAAGATTGTTAGGGACAAATAAAAAGAAGGTGACAACACAAATGATATCAAGAGGCTATTTACAAAAGTAATGGCTTAAAATTTCCCAAACATGAGAATGGAAACTGACATACAGATCAGTGAAGCATAGAGAACTCCAAATAGCCATAACCAAAATAAAACTACACCCAGACATATAATAATCAACATCCTGAAATGCAACATAAGAACAGAATATTACAAGCTGTTAGAGAGAAGAGACAGATCACCTATAAAGGAAAGCCTATCAGAATCACACCAGACTTCTCAACACAAACAATCAAGTCAAGAAGAGCATGGAGTGAAGTATTTCAGATCCTAAAGGAAAACAACTTTCAGCCTGGACTGATGTACCCTGAAAAAATGTCCTTCAAAATGGATGGAGAAGTAAGATACTTCCTCAACAAAGAACAGCTGAAGAACTTCATGGCCACCAAACCAACCCTGAAAGACATTCCAGACAGATATAGGGAAAAAAAACCACTAAGCAAGGCAGCAATTAAACAGATTGGAAAGGTAAACAAGCAACAGCAGAAAGATAACATGTCAAAAATACACCAATATATAACAGTTATAACCATTAATGTAAATGGCCTCAATTCACCAATGAAAAGAAACAGACTGGCAGAATGGATCAAGAAACAACATCCAATCATATGCTGTCTACAAGAAACCCATCTGACCCAAAAGGAAACTCATAGACTGAAATTCAAAGTGTGGAAAACAATATTTCATGGAACAGGAACCCCCAAAAAAGCAGGGGTAGCTATTCTGTTGTAGACAATGTGAACTTCAAACCAAGAATGATCTGAAGAGATAAAGAAGGTCACTACATACTAGTCAGGAGAAAAATTGAAGAGGAAGAGATAACAATTTTAAAAATATACGCACCAAATTCTGGAGCATCCAGCTATAAAAAACAAATATTAACAGAAATGAAAAATCAAATAAACAATAACACAGTTATAACAGGAGACCTTGATACATCATTGACACAGAAGGATGGATCAACCAGACAGAAAATCAGCAAAGAAATAACAGAACTGAATCACACATATGAACAAAAGGACTTGATAGACGTATACAGAGTGTTCTACTCAACAACATCAGAATATACATTCTTCTCAGCAGTACATGGGACAGTCTCTAAAATAGACCACATACTAGCCCACAGAACATGCCTAAGTAAATGCAAAAGAATTGAAATTATCCCATGCATGTTATTGTATCATAGCACCATGAAAGTATAAATTGACGATAAAAGAAACTACAAAAACCCCACAAATACATGGAAATTAAATAATACACTCCTGAGCAATCAGTGGGCCACAGAAGAAATTAAAGAAGAAATTAGACAATATCTACAATCAAACAAAAATACAAATACAACTTACCGGAATCTGTGAGATGTAATGAAAGCAGTCCTCAGAGGAAAATTTATTGCGGTGAATTCCTACATCAGGAAAACAGAACAAACACAAATAAACAACCTGATGCTACACCTGAAACATCTAGAAAAAGAAGAGCAAGTCAAGCTCAAAGCCAAAAGAAGGGAGGAAATTATAAAGATCAGAGCAGAAATCAATGCAATAGAGACTAAGAAAACAATACAAAGAAACAATGAATCAAACAGTTGGTTCTTTGAAAGAATAAATAAAATTGATAAGCCCCTAGCCTACCTTATTTTAAAAAGGAAAGAACAAACTCAAATTTTTGCAATAAGGAATTAAAAGGGTGAAATCACTACAGACCTTGTGGAAATACAGAAGATCATCAACACCTATTTCGAAAACCTATACCCTCATAGGTTCCATAACTCAGAAGAAATAGACAGATTCCTAGAAACATATGAAATACCAAGGCTGGGTCAAAAAGATATAAAACTACTGAATAACCCAATTTCTATTAATGAAATTGAAAATGTAATTAAAACCTTATCAACAAAAAAAAAAAAAGCCCAGGTCCAGACGGATTCACTGCAGAATTCTACAAGAAATTCAAAGAAGACTTAATGCAGACCCACCTGGAACTCTTCAGTGAAATTGAAAGGGAAGCAATTCTTCCTAATTCATTCCTGGAAGCAAATATTATTCTAGTTCCAAAACCTGAGAAAGACCCAACTAAAAAGAGAACTAAAGACCAATCTCCCTAATAAACATAGATGCAAAAATTCTCAATAAAATACTGGCAAACAGAATACAGCAAATCATCAAGAAATTATTCACCATGACCAAGTGGGATTCATCCCAAAAATTCAGGGATGGTTCAACATATGCAAATCAATAAATGTCATTCACCATATCAATAGAGACAAAAGAATCACATGATCATGTCTACAGATGCAGAAAAAGCTTTTGATAAGGTCCAACACTCATTCATGATAAGAACTTTACAGAAAATTGGAATAGACAGTCTTTAGCTAAATATGATAAAAGCCATCTATGACAAACCAACAGCCAGCATCATATTAAATGGCCAAAAACTGAAAGCCTTTACCCTAAAATCAGGAAAAAGACAAGGATGTCCATTATCACAACTCCTATTCAATATAGTCCTGGAAATACTAGCCAGAGCAATTAGACAAGAGAGAGAAATAAAAGGAGTAAGGATAGGAAAAAAAGAAGTTAAATTATCATAATTTGCAGATGACATGATACTCTACATAGAAGCCCCCAAAACTCCATTGAAAAACTCCTAGGTATAATAAATAAACTCAGTAATGTAACTGGATACAAAGTCAACAATCAAAAATCAATAGCATTCCTATACACTAACAACAATCACAGAGAGAGAAATAACAAGCCACACCCTTCACAATAGCATCCAAAAAAAATGAAATACTTAGGAATCAATCTAACAAAAGAAGTAAAAGATCTATTCAGGGAATATTATAAGGGAATATTACCCTGAAAAGAAATCGAAGAGGAATTTAGAAAATGGAAAGACATCCCTTGTTCATGGATAGGAAGAATAAATATTGTGGAAATGGCCATTCTCTCAAAATTGTTATATAGATTTAATGCAATTCTGATCAAAATACCACTAGCATATCTCATAGATCTAGAGAAATCACTCCTAAAATTCATCTGGAACCAGAAGAAACCTAGAATAGTAAACACAATTCTAAGCAACAAAGGCAAGGCAGGAGGCATAACAATCCCTGACTTGAAGTTATACTACAAAGCTACTGGAATAAAAACAGACCTGAAAATCAACAGAATAGATTAGAAGATACAACTACAACTACAAATACACTCAGCCACCTTATATTTCATAAAGGGGCCAAACACGTTCACTGGAAGAAAGATAGTCTCTTTAATAAATGGTGCTGGAAAAATTGGCTCTCCATATACTGAAAACTAAAACTGGACCCATGCTTATTACCATGTACTAAACTAAAGTCTAAATGGATCAAAGATCTAAATATTAAAACAGAAACACTAAATCTGCTGGAAGACAAAGTAGGTAGAAATCTTGAAGACATAATGGTAAGTAGAGAATTCATGAACAGGAATCAAATCACATAAGAAATTCTTCCCAGAATCAATAACGGATCACATCTTATTAAAGAGTTTCTGCATGTTGACAGAAATCTCCAGCATAGTGAAAAGAAAACCCATAAATTGGGAAAAACATCTTAGTGAACTGTCCCTCACACAAAGGACTTATTTCTAGAACACATAAAGAGATAAAACAAAATCAGACCCCTGAAATTCAAAGACCCAATCCAAAAGTAGGCATCTGAGATGAATACACAGTTCTCAGAAGAAGAAATACAAATGGCAAATAAGACTGGGGATTTGGCTCAGTGGCTTAAGCGCCTGCCTGGCAAGCGCGAGGTCGTGAGTTCAATCCCCAGTACCAAAAAAAAAAAACAAAAAAACAAAAAAAAACAAATGGCAAATAAAAACATGAAAAAATGTTCAGCATTGCCTTAGTTACTTTTTACTTGTCACTGAGACAAAATACCTCATGTCCAAAGTTGGGAAAGGAAAGGTTTATTTTTTACAGTTTTTGGAGGTTTCAGTCTATATTTAGTTGGCTCCAAAGCAAGGTGGCATGACGGGGCTGCAGTTCATGGGGACTGCAAACAGCAAGGTGGAAACCAGCAAGAGTGAGAGTCATGCCTTCTTCTGGCTAGCCATTATGTTGTATGCTGCTTCCACTTCTAGGTGGTTTAGTGCTGACACAATCAATCCAAGGGCTAGATAATGAAACAATCACAAATGCACAATGCAAATGCATGAGGCCTGGGGACCACTGACATAAACCATGATGAGCATCATTATTTATTAGAGAAATGCAAATTAACACCACACTGAGATTCCATCTCACTCTAGAAAGAATGGCCAGGATAAAGAAAACTACCAACAACAAGTGCTGGTAAGGCTGCGGGGAGCAGGGGATTCTTCTGCACTGTTGGTGGGAGTTCAGACTGGTGCAACCACTGTGCAGGTCAGTCTGGAGATTCCTCAAAAAGCTGGGATTAGAGGTCCCATTTGACCCAGCTATTCCACTTCTTGCCATATGCCCAGAAGAAGTGAAACTGTCATACCACAGTGATATATGTACACCTATGTTTATAACAGCACAATTTGTAATAGCCAGATCTTGGAAACAATCTAAGTGCCCATCAACTGAGGAATGGATAAAAAAGATGTGTTATTTTTATACAGTGGAATACTACTCAGCTATAAAGAAAGATCACATTGAGATATTTCTAAATAAATGGATGCAACTTGAGACCATACTTGTAAGTGAAATAAATCAAACTCACATGTGTAAATACCATATAGTCTCCCTAGTGTAAGAAATGGTAAGAGTACTTCAGATTTTTATGGTAATCATGGTTCCCATTGTATTGCTTTGAAGTCTTATAATGTTTTCATTCATTGGTTGGAATGGTTTTATTCTGTTTTGTTTGTTTTTATTATGTGTGATGGTATAAACAGCTACTTTGAAGAAAACAAGATATTATGGCAGCCGTTGCTGATTTACTGCCATCTTGCTTTGAAATCCTACCGTGCTTTTGTTCTTCTGTTTTGATTGGTTCTATCTTGTTATGTCTTACTAGATTTTATTATGTGTGATAGTATGAACAAATTTTTTAGAAAAATGAGATATTTTTCATTTTCTGTTATTTGGTTTTTGAATGTCCTGTAATACTTTCATTCTCTTGAATGGTTTTATACTATTTTGTTATGTTTGATATTATTGTGCGTGAAGGTATCCTCAACTATTTCAAAGAAAAGAGACATTATGGTAGCTACTGTTGATATCCAGTTGTCTTGTTGTGAAGTGCTGTGCATAGTTCTGTTCTGACTTGCTTTGTTCTATTCTCTTTTGTTTTATTCTCTTTAAAATAAAAAAGGCCAAACTATACATTTATTTAAAAAATGAGTGTTTTAGCCACTTGTTCATTCATTCAGCCATTCGTTCATCAAATATTTAGTGATTACCTCCTTTATGTCACTTTCCCCAGGCCTTTTTTCTCTCTCCCACCCTCAGTATCTTCCTCTAAGTGAATTGTATCATTTTAATCAGACACATAAAAATAAGTATTATGTTTTCTCTGTTATGTGGAAACCTTAAAAAACTGACCTACAAGTTGAAGAGGGATTGTTATGGACAGGGTAGGGACATGGGGTAGGAGACAGAAGAACCCAGACACGAGAGTAGAAGGGAAGAATAGAAAGACTGGAGAAGGTGGACATGATCAGTACACAACATAGGCATGTATGGAAATGCCACAGTAAAACCTGTCAATTTGTACAATTAATATGTGTCCAAAATAAATAAATAGCTTTAATCTACTATGTGTTACTTGAAACAAGCTAGATGAAAAGTCTTTGGGTTTCAGCATTTGTTATCCAATTTGTGCTAAAGAAAAAAGATCAAGCCAGCTAGCATCTCTTAGGGCACTTTCCTGGGTCTAAAATTTAGTTTACCTTCATAATGGAGAAGTAAACAAATCTTCAAATCTTTAGCCTTTCTGGTGATGGCTAAGACTTGCCTCAGGTTTTAGAAATATAGCCACTAGTATTTAGTGGAAGCAGACACATCGAGACTGTAGGTTTTCATTGGCAGTTGTTTCTGAATGCCCAAGAAGAAGGTGGGTGCTGGCTGTGGAATTTGCATTCCAAGTGAACCTCGGATTGATAGGAATTGCAGTGTCTCTAGAACTCCATGTTTTCATCAGCAAGGATTCCTGCCTCACCCACAATCTCCCATCCAGAGAAACATTCTCAGCATCAGGACGAAGTTGTCCCTTGAATGGTTTAATGCCATATGGCATTGTAAGAGTGTGCCACAGCCAGTGGTAACAGAGCTCACTCTCAGGGCTGCTGGCCATCTTCAGGTTCACTCCAGAAGCCTTCTAGCTTGGCTGCTGCAGTTAGGCTTATTAATATTATATCTCATACCAAAAGATATCCATAGTGGCTTATAGACAAACATACTATAAGAATAGCAATAATACCAGAGCAAATTGAAAAAACAGAAAATAATGTGAAGCTAAATGTATGATAAAGAAAACCACTGCATGTAATTATAATACATAATGTAAAAGCCATAAAGTCCTAGGCTGTTGAGATTGAGATTGTCCTAGATTCAACACAGAGCTTTGTAGCAGCCAAACAAAAGAGAGAACTAAGATCAGTTGGAATTTGGGATCATAGAATGGGCAAGAGGACATTAATGTCATCAGAAACTGCACCTTAAGAAGCCAGTGACCTAAGTGCATCATTGGAGTCAAGAAATCAATTTAACCCAGCTATTACCTTACAAAGTGTTATGGATTAAAAATTGGTGGTCAACCTAACACCAGAGGAATTAAATAAGCATAGTGCTGAGTGTAGATTTTCCACCTGAAGAAAGTTGCAGGCATAAATAGAGACATGGAGAAGGAGAAGAGAGGCGTTGAGGCATTGAGGCATTGTGGCGTTGTGGCATTGTGGCGTTGTGGCGTTTTGGCATTGTGGAGTTTCCTATGAGTTGCTGTTTGAGCTGTTGGTTCTCCTGGAGAAGCTCAGGTCCATACATCGAGCATTTCTTCCTGGCTCCAGAGGGGGAGACATGTGCCGCTTGGTCTCCAGGACAACTCGTCACACTAGATTCCTGGCATGTACTCAACTGTGCTTGTCGTCGGAGGAGCTCGGGGCCTCCGTGTCACTGGGGATGGCTGTAGTGCTTTTGACGAAAGCCCTGGTCTTTGTTGTGAGTGTGACTTCTCAGCTCCAGTGCAGAACTCTCAACCTATCACCACAGCTCCTTCACCCTGCTGACATAGACTTTCTAGCTTCCACCACTGACTTTTGAGCCTTCCCAGCACACATCCGTAAAACAGACTGACATGAGTCCTTCTTGTGGGCTCTAGACCTCCAGTTGAACTCGTGGGAGGTATTGCCATGAGCTCTGGGTCTTCATCTGGACTCATGTAGGACATTGCTATAGTACTAAGGCCCTTGGCTAAATATTCTATGTCTTTAGTGTTGTGGATAGATTTCCTGCATTTCTTTGTGTTAACTCTGGGTAACCATCATAAAAATAATATTATAAACTCCATGTCCTGATTCCAATGGTTCCCTGTACAACCCCTAACTACAACACAAAGTATTGTCCCAAAAGTGTTAAAGGGATCATATTCCAGTGATACATGCATACCCATATTCATCTATAGCAGCACAACTCATAAGTCTGTATGCCCAGCAACAGATGGATAAAGAAAATGTATTTACACACAATGGAGTACTATTTTTCCATAAAGCAGGATAAGCGAATCATTTGTAGGAAGATGGATACATCTTGAGACCATAATATGAAGTGAAATGAACCAGACACACATTCACATGCTTTCTCTTATATGAGAAATTGAAAAATATAAAGAGCAAAATAAAAGACAGGAAATAGGGAAGTAGATCTTTTGCAAATGACAGGGGGGCAAAGAGATGGAGGGAGGAAGGAGAAAGCAAAAAGGAAGAGGACTAAAAACAAGATTTAAAATAGGTTGCATACATGCACCAACTTCCCATGAGAAACATAATTACTATGTACTGCAAACATACACTAATAAAAAATAAAAATTAAAAAAAATCATTGAACTGGAGTTGCATTCAATTGCAGATTTTAACTTGGCACCTCAGCCATATTTATCTCTGGAGAGCAAAGTCAAATCAAAAGGAAGGAATTTAATATAGGGAAATAAATTAGGAATTCGGAATTAGATCTAGTCCCAGTGGAAAGGATTTTTGTCCCTAGAGTCTGGTTCTACACTTAGACCCATGTGCCCATGAGTCTAAATATTTTCTGAGCTCTCCATGCACAAAGATCTTAAGCAGATATACAACATGGTTAATTGGCATCATAAATTAAATCAGTTGCCTGTGATGGCTTAAAGAAGTTTAATGTGGCTTTCTTTAGCCTTTTAGGTAGTTATCAAAAAGCATTTAGGAGCATTGCTTAATCTGAGATTTACTTTGGACCTATTCATTCATTTATGCAATTAATAATTCTCACACTTCAACTACTTGCTAGGCAGTGTGCCAGGAACTTGGGATAAAACAATGAATCAAAATGTCAAAATCTCTGCACACATGCAGTTTATAATTATTATTCAACATTAAGAAGAGAAATTTAACTCTTTTTGCATTTTTGCCCAGCTGATCAGTCTCAAGTATATACTATATCATTTCTATTTTGATTTCTAAATTAGCCTATGAAGTAGTTTGGCAGTTTCCTCTCCAAAGATGAGGAAAAAATTTAAACTTGCCCAGGTCATGCGGAATTGGGACTCAAAGCTGGGCCTCCTCCCAGTGGCTAACCCTTCTTTAATATACCTTTTTCCCAAGTACATACTTTTAGTTTATTTTCTGACCTCCAGTTTACTAGCCAGAGAAAAATAAACATCTATTCTGAAAATCAAGAAAATAGGGAGAAATAATCAAAATAAGGGGTTTATTAGACCTGCTGCTTTTAATGTCCTGAGAAACCCTGGCTTTGTAGGCTTGGGCATATTCCCTAGGCTGACTTTTTGGGAGAAAAGAGTATAAAGACACTCTGTTCTTAACTATCATTACTATCAACTTTGAAAAGTTCAGTCCACCAGTAAGAAAAATATTAATATTTTTCAGTATTTCTTCCTTTTTCTGTACATCTCTCAATAATTAGTTTTCACCTATCCTTTTATAGTCCAACTTCTTTCCCAACCTCAAGAAAATATCTTTCCTAGTCCCAAGTTTAAATAACAAAGAAATGTAGTAAGAGAAGGTTTCCAGCTACCACACAAATCACTTGACAACATCCCCAGTGGCATTAACCATCATACTCTATAATACACGGACCTGTGACCCCCTCCTCATTTTTCACACAGGGATGCTGGCATCCAGTCACTGGGGCAGAACTGGCCCAGTAATGTTTTCCATCTGCTGGCTTGGCACCAGTCAGCATAGAATGTCACCTGGATTCTGTCTTATGGCCTCCAGGGCCAAGGCTAGAAGCACTACAGAAGAACAACTACCACATTCATCTGTCGGCACTGTTTACTTTGTGAACAAAACAGAATTTTGCTGAAGTATGTAAAAGAAATTTAGTAGGAAAAAAAACCTTGTCAAAAAGCTTTTCCCTACCATCTCTCTTTCTTTCCTGTCCCCCATATCATCAAATCCTGACAGATCTCAAATGTCACCTTCTCTAAGGAGCTTTTCCCAACACCTTCACCCTTGATGTGTCCCTGGAGAACTTACTTCATACTGCCTCGTATTGCTGTTATTTATTTGTATTTCCCTCTCTCCTACTAGACTATAAACTCTTCAAAGGAGAACAGACATTGTATCTTTTAAAATTCATAACATACGGTATGTTTCCATTCAGGAAATGATTTGCAAGTTTACAGAAAATTAGTGATCTCTGTTACTTCTAAATTAAACCTATAGGAATAAGATATGTTGAAAGTTGCTATTATAAAAATCATCACAGTTAAACATGTTTTCTCCGTTACAAAAATTCAGAAACAACAAGTTTAGTGTTTTGGATTTTAGGATATCACTTTAAAGAAAAAAACTGAACATTTTAATTGTTGAAAACCAACAGGGCATTTGAAACTAGTCAATAATATTTAAAATTGACCTCAGACATTTAACAGCTGATCATCATCAGTTAAGTGACCTAAGTTCATGCTTGTCATTCTAAAATGGATTTCTACTTTAATTGAAAATTTCACATTATTAGGATATCATCATCTAAGAGATGTACATACTTAGTCTTGGTAGAAATTGTTTCTAAAAGAATACTGGACTTAAAAAAAATTGATCACTGAGACTGGCTTGGATCATATAGGGAAAAATGATGAGGTGGTTGTAAGTAGCAATTCTGGAAAGAATACTGGGAAAGAACTTTGACTTGAGCTAAACCAAACCTTTCTCCTTGGCATGAAGACCCTCCACATTGTATTTTCAACAAAGGACAGGGATAGGTATTGGCTTTTGTCTGTGTATAATACATACTCTCAGACCCCACTTCTTTAGTGCATAGCTCCTACCAATGTATATAGGAGGTCTTCATGTGCCAGATGGGGGCTCTATTCATGCCACTGTGCCCACAGTCAGCCACATGGCCCTTCCTACCTGCAGAGAAGGCTGGAAAACATAGGCCACCTCTGTGCCCAAGAAAAAGAGGAAAGTGCTCTGGAGAACAGATGTCTAGTCTCTGAGATCAGGAATCATCTCTCAGGAAACCTTGTTCTAGGCATAAAGTTATGGAGGTGGATTGTAAGATACAAATATTACATCTTGGTGTTAAATTTTTGTTTTTATTTTTATGCAGTACTAGGGGTTGAGCCCAGGATCCTACCCATGCTGGGCAAATGCTATGCCACTGATGTATACCCACAGCCAACCAGGGTTAGTTGAATCATCAGGATTTGGTGACTGACTAGAGGGAGAAGTAAAATGACAGAAGATAGTATTGACATTCCTACCCTTTCTCTTAACTGTCCTTTTGAAGCTGTGTGAAAACTCTAAAAAGGCACTGAACAAGGCTTTGAGTAATACAAAGTTATTCTGAAAAAGTGACCCATTAAGTCATCAGAGTTGTATAAACTGGCTTTCACATCTACTCTAAACCATATGACTTTCACAAGAATCACAGTCTGATTTGAAAGAGAATACTATCTAATTAAAGCATCTTAACATTAGCAAATACAGTACTGTACTGATACATGAAAGGCCTTTACAGTAAATAAAAGTCATGAAATGACATGCTAATTTACTGTGTGGGCACCGGAAGACTTATTACCCATTCAAAAATAGTTGTAAAAGCATCAACCAGGACAAGCTGGTTGCTAATGGTTTTAGTGTGGGAGGAAAAACTGCACTGCAATTCTTGGCTCCAAGGTGGGGTCAGCAAGATCAGTAGCCCAGTGCTGACCTTTCTGTTTGGAAGCTTTCCTGTTGACTCACCAGACTCTTGTAATTTGGTGAACCAAATAACAGAAATGTAGACAGAGCTCTCTGCGCATCAACCTTAAGCCTCCTGAACTAGTTCTTTGTAATAATAATTAGCTTGCTTAAGATCCAAAGCAGAGCACTCACTTAAGACCTACTATCCTTAATCTAAATTAAATCAATGAATGACCACCAGGGAAACTATTGGGAAGACAGGGGTCGACAGCTGACCAACACAGATGCTAACTTTGCGTATTATTTGTTTGGAATGGACTTTTTTTTTTCACAGAAACTTTTAGGCCCAAAAGAACAAGAAAATTTTAGCAACATTGATACACTCACACATTAACCAACTGCCAAAGCTATACAACCCCTTTGAATCCAAGTGGAATTTTTACTTCTTTTCCTGATAATTAATGTGGCCTTTTTATAATCACACCTATCAGAACAATAGTATTGCTCAAAATTAACCAATATATATGGGAGATGATTATCAAAATAAAAATTTTAAGTCAATCCCATTACCTACAGTTATTAACTCTATTTTGGTAATTTTCTGTTAGTTTATGGGAATGTATTTTTAAAATTATACATATACTAACATAAATAAAGCTTTAAATATAAAGTAACCTTTATATCAGGAGTACATCCCAAGCTATTTATTTTCAAAAATGTATTTTTAATAGTTGCATTATATCCTAAGATTTACTGGTATTTATTTAGGCATTTTTCTATTTTTGCACATTTCAGTTATTTCTAGCTTTTGAACATCCTTATGCATAAATCTTTGTCCTTATCTCTGATTACTTCCTTAGGATAAAGTCCTATATATGGAATTATTAAGTCAAAGGTTATATAATCCTTGTTAAGGCGCCTGATGATTGTGGGTCACACTGTATCCCAGGAAACTTACTGCAGTTGATTCCCATCCTCTGGATATAAGACTTTTCTTATCAAAATCATTCAACATTGAGGATTACTTTACTTACCAAATAGAAATTGGATCTACTCTGGACTCTATAGCTTTATGGGCTATAGTACTTAATACCTGTGCACCTTGAGTACACACTGCATGAGAGGTTATTACAACAAACCTTAATGTAACCATTCTTTAGTCTAAAGGCTAACAAGAACAGACACTGCCATCTAAGATATATCCTGCACGAGTGCATGCCTTACATTGTTCTTAATAAGCCAGGTCAGGCTAGATGAGTTTTGTTATATTTAGATGTCCTAAGCATCCTTTGAGAGGGTTGAGTTTGGTCTCCAGAGTTGATACGCTGGGTCTCTTTCCCAGAAATGCCTAACAATAAAAGGAACTCCAAGCGTGAAAACTGCACTTTATAGGCCCAGTAGTTTTCCTGCTGACAGAAAATTGATTGACTGAATATAAATCACTCTGACTTGAGTGATTCTGTCCACTCAGGAAGAATTGGTGAGAAATCACCAGAAGGAAATTGGCCTCTGAAGTGTGAGAGCATTGGATTATTGCCGTCAGGATCAATGCTTGTCAGGAGCATTGCATCTTTTGGCCTTATTTTAGATTACATTTTATTGGAAGCAACACTTAGTTGTCTAAGATTTAGATCAACTTTCTTTAGGTATGCATGTACTACTGATTTTCTTTTCCATTTTAATAATCTATAAATAAATTTGTAATAGATACAATTTGTAATGCTTGTTTTCTTTAACAATATAACATTTTCATCAACTCTTTCTTAAATGCTTTAAAATGTCAGAGCTTACCCAGTCATTCAGTAAATGTCAGTGTCTGTCATAGTCCTTAGGAATAAAATCAATGAAGTTCCATCCTCATGGAGATTACATTCTGGATATGTAAACTCAACCCTTTCAAAGGATGCTTAGGACATCTAAATATAATAAAACTCACTTAGCTTGATCAGGCTCACTAAGAACAAGAAGCAAATACATAGCAACTCATATACTGATAATTGCTTTGGTGAACAGTAGATCAAACAGAGGCAACAGGGAGGAAATAGAGTGAGACAGGGTATGCTGTACAGGGTATGTATGGTCAGCAGGGGCCACCTTGAAGAAGAGTTTAGAATAGGCTCTAGAGGAGGGCAGAGCCATGTGCTGTATGGGTGCTGGGGGATGACCTTTCAGGCATGGGGAAAAGCAAATGCACAGGCCCTGGAAGGGGACTTGCCAGGTCTCATCCAGGGACAGCAGCCTGGGGATAAGCGTGAGCTGGGAAAGTCAGAGGAAAGAATGGTAGAGCTCAGGGCAAGTAGGATGTAGTTAGTCTTCCTAGAGACTATGGATTTGGCTTTGCATGAAAAGTGAATACTCCATTTTGAGTAGAGAAGTGACAGGATTTGACTCGCAAGTGTCGTGGGTAGCATAGGCAGTGTATCCACAGAAATAGGAAGAAAAGATGAATGCATTGCACAGGTACACAGTTTTGGAGGTGGGAGGCATGGATGCCTAGAAAGCCCTACCTAATGGCTTCTGCTTCTTGGGGGAAGCCAAAAACCAAGCCAATGGCTAGAAGTAATAGCCAGGAGCAGGCGGCAAAGAGTATGAGCCCTGCTCCTGGATAATGTGGCCTGAAGGGACCAGAGAAATGTAGAACGAATACAAATTGACATGATCATCAATGCCCTGATTATCACTGAATTTAAAGGACCAGTGGTATAAAGTTTATTCTTGAAATTTTCCTTTGGACAGTTGCTTTCCCAGCTTTCAACTTGTAGCCACTGTTGGTACGTTACTACTCTGAGTTTTGTTGTAACAACTGAAATCCAGGGCTAATAAAGCTGGCAAGCACTTTAGAAATCATCTAGTTCTATCCCTTCATTTTATAGATAAGAGTCAGATGACCATAAGGCAGATAAAGTGACCTCCCTAGGACTCATAACTCATGATTTGTAGAGCTAATCTGAAATCCTGTCTCCCAATTCCCAACTCAGTGATCTTTATACTACAACAAATAACTCATTATTTTTCCCAAAAAATAATTTTAGAAGAACTTAATCTTACAGTGTTGGATGTTTTTAAGTCATCTATTCTGATAGATTCTAAAGGGTTTAAATTTAAAGATAAAACATAGTTGGGTCAAATACTTTCAGATTTTATTTGTTTGTAGAATTCAAGTAGCGCTTACTATTCTATCTTTCATGTTATCTATAGATATAAAACAGATCACATCATCATCATCATCAGAAATTTGGGTGAGTTACCTCACTCTTTTACATAGTATGTTTTCATTTAAGTTGTTTTTATTCACCCCTCCTCCTTGTTTTTCATCTGTGATTTAAATGTTTTCCATGTTTATTTCTAGTGGGTGAAGTGTGGTCCATGTGGCACCGTTGCATAACCATCGTCTCCCCTGGATAATTGCCCTCTTTATTTTTAGGAAACAGAAAAATAGACTATTGTGTTATAATTAGCCAGCAGTGCCCACCCAACTATTATTATGGCAAGAACTTTTGCTTTTTCTCTTTTTTAGGGGTATGGATGGGAGCAGAAGGAAGGATAAGGTTTTGATCATTTTTTAATGTCTTAAAATACTTGGAGAAACCTTAGGAAAGATTCATGATTTTTCAAGTCCTCTAGAAGACTTTTTAAAAATTCCATACTAAATCCATCTAAAATGAAACCTTCTAAACAAAAATATATTTCTTCTCACTTATCCTCTAATAACCTCTTACTCTGGTCTGTCATCATTCATATATTTTGTTTGGTACAAAGGAGATTTATAATACTTATGGCTAAAGAAGAGCTCAGGAATTATAGCTGGATAAAAATCGTGAAGCAATGGAATTTTGAAAATCTGCATAAAGATTCAGGGGACTGTTAAAAAACAATATGATAACACTACATAATTTGTCCAATTTTTCTTAATCTACTCAAGCCCTAAATAAATGAAAACATTAGCACAGAAGAGATGTAATTGTCATGCTTTTTGCTCCTGTATGTTCCAAAAGTGGTAACCAAAAAACTGAATTTGTGACAGCAGATTTATTTCCATGGCAACTAACTATAATGTTTCAAACATAAGATTATTGTTTAGTTCAGCGTGAAGGTTATAAAAAGTTCTTATCTGAATAGTATCATCCAAAAACAGTGCCAAGGGGAATATTACCAGAAGTGCATCCAGCAATGATTTATTCTCAGAAAAAAGTTCTCATCCCAGATCTTTGTTTTAACTGGTCAGAGTTTTTATTATTTTTTTCTTGTTGTTTAATGTTTTAGTTTTATTTGCTTGTTTTATTTCCTCAGGTGACTCGGGTGAGAAAATGTCTATTTTTAGCATCAGAAACCTCTCTAGTAAGATGCAGTTTCTGCCTTCAATTAATTCTTCCTTCACAAATAAGATTTATTTTTGGAAATTTGGTCAAAAACATCTGTACTTTGTGCTGGACAAACATCTGTCTTCCTACAAAAGCTGCTGGCCTTCTGATGTTAGATAAATGCATCTTGTTCTTTTTAAGGCCCTCAGAGTACAGTTAAAGAGAAATACTTCATTTTTTAACCCAGAGTGCCTCTTTGTGGTCCAAACAAGTTACTACAAAAGGAAGCTGAGTCTGGAACTTCACCATTTGGCTCCTCACTCCTCCCCGCCTCCCTCCTCAGACTTACTAAGTTTTCAAAGACAAAGTACGTACACAGAGCTCTGATACCAGCCTGGAAGACAGCCAGGGTTAGAGGGCACTCTGCTTGAGCTGTTTTTCTAATAATGATGGGAAACACGTGCTGATCAGTCTTCAAAGTCTTATCTGAACTACCTGGTGATTGAAGGCACACCCTCAGGAGATCTGGCTTTCCCTGGGATGCTGTCCATCCTTCTCCTGCTGCTTCTTGAAATGGTTAGGTTAGCTGTAATTTTTTAATGCATTTTTTAATCGCTTACTATAAATTCCTTCAGGACAGAGCTGTTGTCTTCCTCACCTCTGGGTTCCCATTACACAGTCCAGCGTGTGGCAGCTAATAATGTCTCCAGCAAATGATCAATGAATAATAGATGTTGAAGGACCAACTGTGGTAAATCCATCGTGGTCTGTGACCTGACCACTTGAATATATGGTTAGTTTTTATACTCTCTTTTTTTTGCATTTAATGGTTATGAAATACCATAAATATAGTGAGTATTACTTAATGAGAAACTGAGGTAGAAAATAGCAGACGCTATAACAAAGCTGGACATTTTAACATAGCTCTTCCTCCTCTCCCTCCTGACTTGCTAACTTTTGGTGTATTTTGTTAAACCATTAGCTTATAATCTCTACTTTTTATTTAAAACATCTGCCATTATTATACCAGTAAAATTTTCTACTGGATGTTATATGGTCAGAAAAAAAAATTACTATGCTAGATCAGGGAATGCTAGGTTATGCCGGTTTCCACAGCCTCAGGATCCCTAACCATTTTTTATTGTCCCCTTACTATCTGCATCAAAACATACTGTCTCAGATACTGTTTTTTAGAAGGAAGCATTTAAATATGTTTTGAGAATTGAGCTTTATCCCATCAAACTCATGTATTCATGCAACACTTACGGATCTCCTGCCCTGTGCTTGGCATTGTGCTAGGGTTATGGAAGTGGATAAGACCATCCTTTGTGGACTTCATGCAGAGCCCAAGGAAGGCCTAATGCAATGTGACCTGTGCCATAATGCAGGCAGTACAGTAGAGAGTTGGGCCTATGTGGTACTTGATAAATGCCACATGGATTGAATTCAGGGGCTTCCCAAACTTATTGGATCACCTTTGAGTATTACAAAGCCAATCTGAGAATAGCATCTGGGATGGCAGGAGAGGATAGCTACACACACACACGCAAAAAAAAAAAAAAAAAAAGTTGTCACATGCCATACTTATAAATGCTAACATGATCAGGACAAAGGAAGGAACACTTGAATTATAGTGTGCTGACTCTAACCATCTCTTACCTTCTCCCAGTTGAGATTACTGACATTAACTTTGTGAGAACTGTGAACTTCTCTTCTCCAGATCTTTATACAAGTCATTTCTTTTACCTGAACATCACTGCCACTCTCTTCCCAGACCTAGTCCTTTTTACCTAGCAAGTCTTTTCTCTTATCGCATCCTATACTTCTGCATCATTGCCCCACAACAGCATAATGTGACATAGTATGCCCCTACCTTCCCTACACATGGTAAAGATGATGTGTCTGCTTTTTCCAGGACTGAGCCCATGCTTGGCACCTCAATGCTGAATAAAAATGTATTGGTCAAATAGATAACTACTTAACTTCCAGTGGCTTTCTGGTATACCACCTTTGTATGTGACTTTAGAATACCAGTATTATTTAGTAACCCTTTTTAGGCTGAAGAAAGAGAAAAGGAGGACATAAAAGTTCCAAGTGCATTGAATTCAAGCAGTTATATCCTTTCTTCAGTGGTAAACATGGGAGATTTCTGGGAATATGAAAATATACTTTTTTTAAATAAAAAGGAAGCTATATAATCTAGCATCTGTTGTTGAGCCTGTTTTCTCATACAGATGAGGGCTGGACCTGATGATGGCAGACACTAGTTGGAGCAAATCTCATTTTTGAGAACTATGTCATAAATAACACAAAATCATCTTATTCCTGCTAAGACTCACATAATGCTAATTTAGAATTCTGTAGCATACCCAGGAGTAGTCTAGAAGAAAAAATAAAGAGACTGTCTGCCCAATAATTTTAGTACAAAAGAGCTAAATGATTTTTTTTTTACTTACTAAAACAATGACAAGAGAAAAGCCATTAAAAAAAACCTGAATAGTAAAAGGGAAACATACTTGCAGTTGCTGAAATTTTAAAAAGGAAAGGGAGAATTATCTACAAGGGCACAAGTGGACATTTACAGTGAAAAGGAGCTATGTAGGGAGTTCCATTACTTTTTTGCACAGGAAATAGCCCATGAATTTGCAGTGAAGTACTCATCTAATAAGTAAATTAAGGCCACAAATGTAGCACAGCTGTATTTACAGGGTAGTACTTGATAAATGTGGACTAATGATTTGATGTGGTGTCCTTTTGCAATTTACAGAAAAGGAGTCTCAGGAAGGTACTGGAAAGTGTGAAGGAAGAATGATCCATGCTAAATGGGTTTTCTTTCCTTGTCTCCAAGAGATGGCTGTTTTTCTCGAGTTCCTAACAGCTTTCAAACATCGAAGTACAATGTGTTTGTTGTCAGCGAGGCCGCCATTTGGAATTGGTGTGGGAGCTCCGCAGCTTCTTTCCTCTGTGACGGTCTCAGTGTGGCGCAGTTCAGTCTAGTGAGGGCCCCTTCCTGTCATAAATAAGATTACTTTCATTTCACTTGTGAGTGTGCTATTCCTCAGAGTAATGAATTTCCTCTGTGCCTTTGAGCACATAAACATGGTTTTCATTAGCTTTCTCTCTCTTGAAACAAGGGGAGGGGGAGGAAGGTAGAAGAGAAAATCTGAGCAAAATTAATAAGATATCAATTAACTCTGTAAATGCAGATGTATTTTTTTTTTTTGCAAACTGGCTGGTGAGCAGTGCCAGAAAGACACAACCTCATCTTTTCTAAAATGCTAAGAAGGTGAAAAGGGATACAGAAAGAGATTTTATGCTGTATGAGTAAAGGAATGAAAGAGAAATAAGGTTGTGTTTGCTCAGATCTTACGTGAAGAAGAACTGCGTCCAGAAATCCATTAGAGTGGCCTCCAGACAAGAAAAAGAGGCCGGGTTCTTCTGGATATGTGGAGCATTTCCAGAGAACCAGCCTTCTTGATCAATGACACAGTACAGTCCCCCTCCTTCCCCTGCCCCCTCCCTCTCCCTCTGCTCTGTGTGTGTGCACGCGTGCGCATGCATGTCTGTGTGTGTTTATGCTAATAAGACATACAGCCTTTCTGAATTTCAAATCCCTCTCAAATTTGTAATTTAGGTATTTTAGAGGACTAAATATGCAGTCATTCAATTTTATGGTTTGGAACTTCTTGTCAAGGGGTGACTCATGACAACAGGGCTGGGCTTTTCTTGTTGACATTGCATATTTGAACCTGAAAGCTATTTAGGATCCATTGACCCTTTGACTTCTGCCAGGATCTTTTTAACTGTTGTTTTTAGAAATTTCTAGGGTAAGTAGAGACTGGAGTTTTCTCAAATTATTCCAGAAAAGGAGTTAATCCATTAAAAAGAAAAAGTATAAAACTGGTTTTTCTTCAAAATTATGTATTCTCAGTGGAAAATCCCCAGATTTGTTTTCCCAGAATCTTTCTCTCTCCCCTCAAATCAATGTCCATTTTAGCCTCTAATTCATAGTTTATTATGTGCTTATTTATACCCCTAGAGAGGAAGAAATAATAATATTATGAAAGCATCAAGGAATTAAATTCTAGGACTTAGGTTTTCATTGACAATTTACTGCAGAACAAACATGTAACCCAGAGACAAAAGTTTGAAGCATTTCACAATGGTTCAATGAGGTGTCTTCCAACCCTGCCTGACCTCCTGGATAGGTATTGTTACAGTTTGGAATGACAGCTGGTTTCCATTTCAGATGTAAAGGACAAAATTATTTAAGAAACTAGCGCCTCTCATAGGTGAACGCAGCTTCCCTGAAACATATACAGTGCACAAAGAACCTTAAAAACAAGCTTCCAATTCACTAAGCTGTAGTGCAGGAAATTATTTCTGGCTTGTTTTTGCTGTGAACAGAGAAACTATTGCATATTAAAAATTCCCTGTAATTGTTTAATATTTGCTTAGTAGTGTGCTGGTTGGTCTCTAGTCAAGTCCTCAGTAAATCATGTCAGCTATGTCACTGTTTTGATTGGAAGCATGAATTGTAACATTGAAAATCTCTCAGGACTGTAAACCTCTGCAGCTGTGGAAGGCTGGAGCTATTTACTGGCAGTATGAAAGGAACCTGAGTGACTTCTTTGGGGAAAAAGCTAAGATGGAGTGAAATTCATAAGGTGCACAGAGATTTAGGATGAAGGTTTTATTGTGAGCACAGGCCCATAACATTATCCTCATAGAAATAGATACAGAATAGTAACAATTATTCCTAGAATTGGCAAAGCAATATTCTGCTTTCTTTTTGCCTGATTTTTAAGAGTCTAAATGTAAAGTATGAAATCAGATACATTTAATGTTTTAGAACAGTGTTTGAACTGATTGCTTTTTCAGAGTAGTCTATAGAAATCATTATTTCCTGCAGGCATTTTGCAAGTGTTGTTACTAATGCTTTTATGATATTAATTCTCCTTGTAAGAAAAGAGGCACAAAAATTTTAAATGTTCACTATTCCAAGGGCATGGCTGACTAAACTACCCCCTGCTGTATGTGGGATCTGAGGAATGTCTTCAGTATAAAAACATGTGTTGGAGAAGCTGGATCCCAAAGAATAGTAAAAGGAGCAAAAGGAATCAGAAATTTTTGGTTGAAAGCTACAACCAATACTATGCCTAAGAGACTTCTTTTCCATGTTGTTTCTTTGTTCACTTGTTCATTCCTTTATTTAATAATGTATTCCTTTAAAACATGCTTATTGAGCATCTACTGTGAACCCAGAGCTGATCCAGGTACTGGGAGGTCTAGTTTGAAGGCATCTTGCCCACAAGGAGAGTGATTGCTGCCAAGAATGTTTTGTCCTCATTGCAATAGTGTGAGGAGCAGTTGGGCTCCCCAGTCAGCCTTGACAGGGAGAACCTTGTGTCTGCTTCTAAAAGCACAAACCTATTGCTTTGGCTGTTCATTTCCAGTGTTGTTGCTATTATGTAAAAGCTATCATTTATATTATAGGCCATCTTCTCATCAGTTAAAATCTCTGTCATGCCTAGGGAAGTAGCACATGGCCCCAAAAAAGTTCACAGAAAGTGACTTTAAGTAGTTTAAAGAAAGTAACTGTAAAAGTTTGTAGTAATTTTAAAGTTAACTCTCAGTCTTAGACATCAGGAAGATCTTGCATATGCTACAAAAATGTAGTAAATGTATTTTCTTTGGGGCTATACCAGGATAATAATTACAGGATAATCTTTTAAAATGTCAACTCATCAAAACCAGTGCAAGATTTTTGGAAGCCTGAGTTACAGGGGAGGCTAGATGTTGTGGGAGATACAAACGAGATAGGATAAGATCACCTCCAGCCTAATCTGGGAAAGGAAATGAAGCACAAGCATTTGACTCAGAGGGTAGTGTGCTCTAGGCTGTCAGTGAAGCCTGGAAAGGCACAGTGAGCACAGAACTTGTGCAGCCCACAGAGCCAATGGGACACTAGTATCTTTGGGCAGGATACAGGCCGCCAGACGGAAAACGTACTGAGCCATCATGCGTGCCCACCCAAAATAGGCATGCTGTTCCTGCTATTGTTCCTCAAGAAACAAGATAGCTTAGAATCAGGTAAAGTTCTGAGACATGTGATTAAAATGAGAGACAGGGGCTGATGGCCCTGAGGACAGACACCATAGTAGGAAAAAACAAAATGGTATTGTCTTTTGTTCTATAGAAACACAATTGAAATGACTTTGGTCTATAAATTAAGTTTATATAAGAAGTCAACACTAAATCTTGGTGTAACTGGAATCAGGAGAAAGCCACATCCAGTTGTGAAGCCTTAAGCAAGACACTTCACTTCTTAGTACCCCTTCTTCTTCTTTTGTAATCCAGATTCCAAAGTGTATTCAGAAGCACTGTTGCCCTGCAAAGTGCTTTCTGAAAAAAGATATTCTTTAGCCAAGGAAGTTTGAAAATGTTTGCATACCATGATTTTCTTTAGTACATTCACCATTCACATTTGGTGTTAAATGTTCTCAAAAGGTCATCTCTAAGGATAGCCTAGTTAACTTGATGGATCTCAACCATTATTTTCCCAATTTGTTTGACCATGGAATCCATTGTTCATTTCTTTCCTGTGAGGACTTTAGAAAATGCTCTAGGCAAGACTGGACTCCAACATGTTTAAAATCTCTAGGAAGAAGTTATACCAAGATGGAGGAAATGCAATCCAACACTGCAAAATTAATTACTTCTACAGCTCAGGCTGGAAGGAAATGATAACTGGAAGGGGATAGGAATTTATAGCCATTTGTGGATGAGGATAGAGGATAGGTTTATCACAATACTTGGGAGGAGAAGGTGACAATCCATAGAAAAATATTACAGTATGTACAGTGGTTTTAAGTCTGCAGTCAGACCTGGCTATTCACTTTAGGGCATAGATTATTCTATTAATACATATCTATTTTGCACCATGTAAAAAGAATCTACATAGAGGACACTTAAAGTTTTGGCTACTATCAAGTACATAGTGCTGCATAATAGAGCACTGTATCATTAGAAAATACTTCTCTTGAACTTTAAGACCAATCATGTTCTATTAAGTTCGAGTTCATGCCCATTAAAGCAATAGCTGCTTTCTATAGCTTGTCTCTGAAAACCTGGCTAGTTTCATAGACTTGCATGTAGTATATATTTTCCCTCTAGATACTTTTCACTTTGAAAATGTTTTATATAAGCACCTTACCATTCCCTGACCCATTACTGACTTTCCATCTTTCCTTCCCATCCCTGCCTCCCTGAGTATGTTTACAAAGCTCTAATGTCCTTCCAACATTGTAAAGTGTTTTCCATTGTAAAGTGCTATTCATTGGACTTTAGGCAGAGAAAATTAATATGGTAGATTGAAAAATTAAGGCTTAGACTAGCTTTTTTGCTTTCTGAAACATTTTAGTCCCTGTTCATTGTGCTTTATTTTTGTGCTTGTTCACCTTGCCTTGTGCTGGGATGGGAATGTGGACAGGAAGAAACCTGTAATCTTGTACAGACTACACCAATGGACTCCCTGACCTGGTGGCTCCTCCTTGGGATTGAATAATGGGGAGGCACCCATTGTAAAGTTCAGCAAGAAGATGAGGATACCATCTCCACTGAGCTCCTGTTTCTGTGTTTTGGATACTTTTTCCTTCTGCTCTCTTTTTAGGCCTAGGCATGGCCTATTACTAGTCATGTAGTACTGTTACTTAACCCCTGCCCACATTGTTATAAATATATAGTACTGTGGATTGTAAATTATAAAATTACCTAGTTTGAGTATGCCAGCTGTTTCCTGCAGAGACTTTGACTAATGTACCCGCCTTCCTATAATTGTCTCTGTCCTTTTTATTGTCTAGCCAGCAATACCATTCAGTAGAGGTGAGTTCAAGTTCACCTTTGTGAAGAAGTGAACTTGAACTTCTGTTCCAAGCGAACCTCTTGTTTTGTTTTTAAGTTGTTTATTGCTACAATTTAGATATAAATAAAGATCATATTCATCATAGGGAATTTACCTGTCCATGATATATTTCATTTCCTCTTTTTCTTCTCAGTCCTCTCCCATCACTTCAAGCCCTCTTCCACTCCCTGTTTACAAAACTTTCCTTCCACTTTAACCTTTTCTTAAATCATTTTTCCCTTTTCCCTTCCTTCCTTTCTCTCTTTCCCTTCCCTAGTTCTTTTCTTTTGAACAAGTTCTTTCTATTTCACAAAATCCATTTTTACACTTTGGTCCTTATTTACTCTTCCAGTTTCTTGCACCAGGGAGACAATGAGGTATTTATGGATGTGTGTCCTATTTGTTTCATTTAAAAGTATGCTCTCAAGGTGCATCAATTTGCCTAGAAATGTCTCAAGTTCATACTTCCTTATGGCTGACTAGTACTGCATTGTATTAAAAAAAACAACATTTTTAAATCAATTCCTTGGTTAATAGGTATTTGGGTTGTTTCCAAGATTTAGCTATTACAAATTGTGCTGCTATAAACATGGGTGTGCATATATTGCTGTGAAATAATGTTTTTAATTCTTCAGAGAATATTTCCAGAAGGGGAATAGTGGGATCAAATGAGACTTCTAATCCTAGTTTTTTGATTTCCACAGTGGTGGCACCAGTCTACATTCCCATCAAGAGTGGAAAAGAATTACTTTTTCCTCACATCACCCCTCAGCATTTGTTATTGGTTGATTTCTTAATGTTAGCCATTCTTTCTGGAATGAGATGGAATCTCAGCATTGTTTTAATTTGCACCTTTTGAATGACTAATGATGTGGAACATTTTTTCATATATTTATTTGCCATTTGTATTTCTTCCTCTGAGAAGTGTGTATTTATCTCAGATGCTCATTTTCAGATTGGGTCTTTGAATTGGGGGGCCTGATTTTTGTCAGTTCTTTATGTATTCTGTAAATAAATCCTTTGTCTAAGGGACAACTAGCTAAAATCTTTTCCCACTCTTTGGGTTGACTTTTCACTCTGTTTGTGATTTCTTTTGCTGTGCAAAAGCTTTTTAATAGAATGAGCTCCCAGTTGTTGATTTCTTTGATATTTCCTGTGGGATAAGGGTTTTGTTCATGAAATCTTTGCCTACATCTATATCTTTAAGACTTCTGCCTATTCTCTCTTCCATCAGATTTAGTGTTTCTGTTTTAATATTTAGTTTAGTGCATGCTGATAGGTGTGAGCCTAGTCTCAGACTTTGAGCTGTGGAAAGCCAATTTTTCCAGCACCATTTATTAAAGAGGTTCCCAGTGAACATGTATAGCCCCTTTGTTAAATATCAAGTGGCTGAGTGTCTTTGTAGTTGTGTTTGCATCTTCTAATCTGCTCCATTGAGCCTCAGGTCTATTTCTTTGCCAGTACCATGCTGATTTTATCACTGTGGCTTTGTAGTATAGTTTCAAGTCAGGAATTGAGATGCCTCCTGCCTTGCCTTTGTTTCCAGAATTGCCTTTGCTATTCGAGGTTTCTTCTATTTCCAAATTAATTTTAGTAGTGTTTTTTCTAGCTCTGTGAGGTATGTCAATGGTATTTTGATTTGGATTGCATTAAATCTGTATAACACTTTTGGGAGTATGGCCATTTTCACAATGTTGGTTCTTCCTAGCCAAGAGCAAGGAATATCTTTCCATTATCTAATATCCTCTTCAATCCCCTTTTTAGTGTAACGTAATTTTCAGCATATAGGTCTTTTAAATTCTTGGTTAGGTTGATTCCTAAGTGTTTCATTTTTTTTAGATGCTATTGTGAAGGACGATATTTCCATAATTTCTCTCGGTGAATTTTTTGTTTGTGTACAGGATTGCTATTGATTTTTGAGTGTTGATTTTATATCCACATGGGAAATACTTCCCAGAATTAATAACTGGGACCACATCTTATTAAAGAGTTTCTGCACGTCAAAAGAGATTTCCAGCAGAATGAAAAGAAAACGCACAAATTGGGAAAAAATCTTAATGGATTGTCCCTCAGACAAAGCACTTCTATCTAGAACTTATAAAGAATTAAAAAAAATCAGACCCTTGAAATTCAGGGACCCAATCCAAAAATGGGCATCTGAAATGAATATACAATTCTCAGATGAAGAATTACTAATGGCAATTAAATACATGAAAAGATGTTCATCATCATTAGTCATTAGAGATATGCAAATTAAAACTACACTGAGATTCCATCTCACCCCCCAAAAAAATGGTCAGGATAGAAAAAACTACCAACAACAAGTGCTGGAGAGGCTGTGGGGAAAAAGGAACTCTTCTGCACTGTTGGTGAGAGTGTAGTCTGGTGCAGCCACTGTGGAGGTCAGTCTGGAGATTCCTCAAAAAGCTGGGTTTGGAAGTCCCATTTGACCCAGCTATTCCACTTCTAGGCATATTCCCAGAAGAACTGAAAACATCATACCACAGTGATATATGTGCACCCATGTTTATAGCAGCACAATTTGTAATAGCCAGATCTTGGAAACAACCTAAGTGCCCAT
>PVJX010018599.1:0-20538 GCA_004027295.1 Dolichotis patagonum
CACTTTGCCAGGGCACTATCTGCGCGCCTAGGCCGCGGCAGGAAGTCCCGCCTCTGGGGGAAGCCCCGCCCCTCCCCTGGCTATCTGTCTCCTAGCAACCGCCAAACAAACCAACTTGACTTTTTGCACTTGAGCGCACCTCACTCGCGGATCTCTGGAGGCAGCTGGGAGGGCGAGGAACTAGTGCTCCAACTTACGCCTTGGTCTGCTGCCCCACTCACCAGCCCGCAGGTACCCCTGGCGCCTTCGGATTGCTCGTCTCCACCCTGGACCCCCTTACCCGCGTCGTCACCTCCAGCCCAGGACTCCACCTCCACCGCCCTGGAGCTTGTGCCCTAGACGCAGGACCCAGTGGCTATTCATGACCTGCCTTGGGGGAGTCTCGCCCTCCTTGACCTCGTCGGGCATCCGCACGGCGCTGCCCAGCCTGGTTGGTCTTTGTCCAAATGGCAAACGCCTAGGGTGCTTTGGTGCAGCTCCCCGGGCTGTGGCCGAGCTCCCTGAGCTGGGTGCAGGGAGGATTCTCCACCCTTCCCTGCCCTCGTGATTCCTGGAGAGCCACGCTCACCTCGCCAGGTATTCCAGAAGCGCCCATGACTGAGTCCTGATTCGGGGCAGGAGAAGCAAGCTGGACTCGCGCACCATCCTAATGACAGCCAGCTGCCCCTCTCTGTGGTTCCTTGCTTTTTTCCCCCTCCACGTTTTTGGGTACTGTGCACCTGGCAATGACCAGACCTTGGGCAGCCCCGGGGCAAGATGAGAGAAGGGTGGGTCTTCCTGCAACAGGTAGGGCTTAGCTTCTGGACAGAGGTGACCCAGACTTTTATTTTCTCCCAGCCTGCCCTGCAGTCTGGAGGATGTCTCAGCACACCTGGGATTGGGAAGATGAGGACAACAAAAGCATCGGACAGGCCTCCTCCTTCCCAAGCTATTACCACTTTGACACAGACGACTATCTGAGGACTCCGGCTCCCGAGCAGGAGTCCAACTTTGACAACAGCTACTGCAGTATCGAACCCTTGGATGCCAGCACCTTCAACGCCGACGTGCCCCAGGTGGTCCCCTGCAATCTCATTATCTCCCTGGCCCTCCCTGTGAATACAGGTAGGCGCTCAAGGAGATTCTAGTACCCCTCACAGAGAGGCAGTGCACAGTTGACCTTCTCTTGGAAAAATAAGGCACATAGGCCCCACATCTTCCCGTTCTCTTCCTCCCTCCATGGTCAGAAAGTTTAGGATGCCTGACAGTGGCCCAGGCACTTAAGTGGCTGCATGAGTGTCTTATACTTAATCCTCTCAAAGATCATGAAAAGCAGGTGATGTCTCTGACCCACCAGTGAGTGGTTCAAGCTGGTGGGGGTATGGTATGGCATTGATTCCCATAAGCTGGTCATGAGTCCCTAAAATCTTGTTGAAATGCATCTTCGATGTTTTGGAATCAAAATCTCTGCGTGTAAGCCAGGTGTGGTGCCGCACACCTGTAATCTTAGCAATCAGGAGGCTGAGGCAGAAACATCACTAGGAGTTCAAGGCTTACTTGCACTACAAAATGAGACCCTGGGCCGGAGATTTAGCTCAGTAGTGTAAGTGCCTGCCTGGTAAGCACAAGATTGTGAGTTTGGTCTCTAGTACCAAAAAAAAAAAAAAAAGAAAAAAGAGACCCTGACCTCAAAACACCAAAAACAAAACACACGCACATACAAAGAAGACCTCTGAGTGTAAAGGTGAGCCCATTAATGACTGTCAATTAAATGCTATATAACAAACCCAGTGGAACTCCCAAATTGAGTGACTGCAAACAGGAAGCTGCTGTTCTCCTGGGTGTGCAGGCTGCTGGCTTCCATCCCCAGGAACAGTTGTCCTGCTCTGCCTGGTGGCCTGGCCCAGACACCTGCTGCGTGTGCAAAGTCAGCCATATGCCAGAGGGCCGGCCCAATGCTACATGGGCTCCTCAAGTGTCAGTGCCTCCTATCTGCTGACCTTTTCCTCAGGAAAAGCAAGTCACATGGTTCCATGTGAGGGGTAGGAAAACATGCTTTACCTCCTGGGAGACCCTGATGTGTTTTCTTTTTCTGTTATCTGGTCTACTTAATTTATGCTGTGCTGAAAGTTTATTTCAGCTGCTCTCCATAGTTCTGTCTCTGCCTCGAATATTTCGGAGGCTGTCTGGGTAGGTAGATACCACGTTTTTAATTTCTCCATCTTCTTGGTGAGTTAAACTTTTTGTCATTATGTGGTGACCTCATCATTCAATCATGGTGCTTTTATCTTGTGTGTATTGTTATCAAGCAAAAGAGCTAAGCCAGGCATGGTGGTGTATGCTTCCTGCACTTGGAAGGCTGAGGCAGGAGTATTTCAATGAGTTAGATGCCAGCCTGGGCTACATAGCAAGTTCAAAGCCAGTTTATAGTACATAGGGAGACTCTGTCTCAAAAAAAATCAAGCCAAAAAATCTGGAAATACCAACCAAAAGAAACTTAACACTCACCTGGCTACCTCTAACCGCTGTGCCTTTGCACTGTCTCAAAGACTTGCTTTTCTGATTTTGGTGCTTTCACTAACAGTATTTGCAGAGTAAATCTTCCAAACGTCCTGACACTGTGACATACCTTTGTCTGGACATAAAATTGTAGGCCCATTGTGCTTTCCTTCAAAAAGTATTTATAGAGACTTCTCTAAATATATAAACCATTTATTTAAGATAAATGAATCCTACATATTTTACAACTTGATTTTTAAAAATGTAACATCTTAGATATCTTAGTGGTTATGAGTACATGCTTCTGTTGTTTTATTTTGAACACATAATATTCCATTATATGATGTGTCTGTAGTTTATCCTACTTTTTTTTGTCTTTTTGAGACAGGGTTTCACTATGCAGTTCAGGCTGGCCTTGGGCTCACAGTGACCTCTTGCCTTAGCCTCCCAAGTGCTGGAATTACAGGCATGTGCCATCATGCCCGGCCTATCATATCCCTTACTTATTTATTTATTTATTTATTTATTTATGGAACTGAGGATGGAACTGAGGACTTTACACGTTAGGTAGGACCCCTACCATTGAGCCACACCCTACACCTATCCCACCCCTTACTGGTAGACATTTAAATTGCTTCCAGTATTTTCTTTTCTTTTTTCTTTTTTTTTTTTTTTTTTTTTGTACCAAGGATTGAACTCATGACCTTGTGCTTGCCAGGCAGGTGCTTACACCACTGAACTAAATCCCTGGCTCCAATTTTTTTTTTTTGTACCAGGAATCAAACTCAAGATCTCATGCTTTCCAGGCAGACACTTATGCCACTGAGCTAAATCCCCAGCCTCCCAGTATTTTCTATTACCATTCTGTAACAGACATCTCTGCGTGTATGAACATGTGTGCTTCTGTATGCTGATCCCCAGAAGTACAATTGCTGGGTTGAAAGTATGCACTTTGCATTTTTTGGTAAGTATTATCAAATTGCTTTGCCTTTCTACTGATGGAAGATCAGAGGCTCAGTCTACTTCCTGGCCCATGTTAGACTGAATCAGAACATGGACCCATAGAGCAGTGCACATTCCCAGGGCGACTTTACTTTGACTGGACATTCTAATGCTTCCCAGGGACTGGTGGAAGCTTATTCCAAACTATGTATAAACGTTCATCTGGTGGCCTGAATAATGCCATAGCAGCTTCCTGGGGGTTCAAACCTTTAACTGTAAAAAGACAGCTTGGACTCCAAAACAAACGTGCAAAAAGAACCCTAGAGCTTTAAAGATGGTTATATTTTTATAGGGTGCCATTTGGGCTAAACGTTTATGGAGCGCCTCAAGCATCTTCCTGGAGTGAGCAATGCCTCGACCTATGAAGCTCCGTGTAAGCTCACGGTGAGCTGAGGAGGCTCCTGGGACTCCAGCTGCCGGCTGAGATTCGGCGTCACCTCACACCTCTCATCACCTGTCCACCCTCCCTGGGCAGTGCCACTCACGAGGGGTTCACTAGTTTGTTCCCTCTACCTGCAGTGTTGGCCCCCTTCTCTCCTATGAGTCTATTAAGGCTCCTTGGGTACCACACCAGCATCCCAGGCAGTTCCTTCCTGCCACCTTTGGCCCCTCAGAGCCCTGCTGCTATCTCATGTCACATTGTATTGTGGTCACTTTGTAAAACTTGCTTCTAAGGGCTGAGCCTGGAGTGAGACAAGCAAGATGCCCAATGTGAAAAACTTAAGGAAACTCACTCTCAGAGCTACACATTCAGTCTATGCACACACAGGTGCTCGCCCCAGGCTTTGCTACTCAGCTGGCCAGAAGGAGTGGACCTGATCTCTCCCAAGCTGGGTGAGCAATGGAGTACACAGCCTCCCACTGTGACAACATTCCTGAGATATACGACTCATAAGGAGGAAAGCTTTGTTTTAGGTCGTGGTTTCAGAAGTTTCAGAACAGTCACTTGCCTCTGTTGGTTTGGGGCTGTGGTGAGGCTGAACATCATGGTGGGAGCACCGGGCAAAGGAAACAGCTCACCTTGTGTCAGCCTGGAAGAGAGACAGAAGTTGGAGGGGGCAGGATCCAAGAATCCCTTCAAGGCACATTCCAAGTGCCCTCACTTCCTCCACCTGGGCCCACCTTTAAAGGTTCCACCACTACCCAGTAAGGAAGCGGGCTAGATACCAAGCCTGCAACATACAAGCCTTTAGGGACACATCCAAACCATAGCACTCTCTTTTGGAAAAACATTCGTTTTTCCACAGGAAATTAAAACGGGGCTCTTTCTATCTTCTAGATCATAAGGGAAAATATGCAAATCTTGATAAATACAGAAAGTATCCTAAACTGCCCAACCGTTTAGCAAAGCTGCGCCGTTTCTACCACATTGAGTACTTCCTTCTGCCAGATGATGAAGAACCTAAACGAGTTGATGTGGTGGTGTTTCCAGGACTGGCCAAGGTGTTTCTGGAGACAGGAACAAAGGTGCATGCGTGCGTGTGTCGGGTGTGCGTGCGGCTTTGCATGCAGCATAGTGCTCACCATGCACTGGGCTCCCCGTCAGCCTGCCAGATTAGTGTCCCTGGAGCTTGTTAGACCTACAGACCCTGTGTGAGAATCTGCACCAGCCTAAGAATACCACACTCCTGACTTTTTTCTTTAGCTATTTTTAGTCAGTCAGGCCCTGGGTATCTCCAAAGATGTGGCAGCTCTTGAAATTCCCTTCCTGTGTGAATGTGTGCATGCATGTGTGAGCACGTGTGTGCATGAGTGTTTATGTGTGTATTTGAATGCAGCTTACCCACACGTACACACTCAGCCAGAGGTTTGGGTTAGAAGTCATCAGAGAGGACATGACTTGCAGTTATCTGCTTTGATGTTATTTTTTCCAAGGAACCCAGAGCCTGGCAGAGACCAGTGCATACTGCACCATTTCCTACTGTGGGTTTGGAGCCGGAGAGAGGCAGGTGGAGGGTGGCAGTGAGGGACCAGCTTGGTGGGCGGTGGCCAGCTCTGTCCACTGCTGCTGCCCACATCTGTCCCTCAGGTGAAGTCTCTGTGTGTTTTCTATTTTATTTTTATTTATCTTTTTTTTTTTGGTACTGGGGATCAAACTCACAACCTCATGCTTGCCAGGCAGGCACTTATGCCACTGAGCTAAATCCCCTCTGTGTGTTTTCTACATAGACTATGAAGCCATGGTGTGAAGATGACAAGCTCTGGGTGTCATGGAGCCAAACTTTTAATGTCAATGTGACAAAGGAATTATTAAAGAAACTGAATTTCCACAAAATCACCTTGAGGATCTGGGACACCAAGGACAAGATTTCGAAAAAGTTCAGATATTATCATCCGTTGAAGACATCCTGTTTTTCAGATGACGTAGGCTCTTTTGGTAAGTCAGATGTCGTGGGGTTTTTCTTTTCTTTTAGTTTTATTTGAAATGTTTCTGGAAGCTTGTAATTTCTCACCACAGGATGACAGCCCTAAACCAAAAATTTGCGGTTGGAAATGCTCCAACACTTGAAACTTTTTGAGCACCAAAATAACCCAAGAAGTAGAAATTGCCACAATTGACTTTATATGATAGGCCACAGTCACAACTGAAGTATGCTAAGAAGACTATAAAATAATCTTCCACCTGGGTATGTAAGGGGTGTCCGCAACATGAAGGAATCTCATGAACCTGGTCTGATTTCCAGCGTATCCCAATTTATATGTGCAAATATTCCGAACTCTGAAACAATCCAAATCTATGCTTTTCAGAGGTACTCAACCTGTAGCATCAGAGTCAAAGCCAGAGTTCCTCTGAGTCCTTCATCTAATTTACATGGCGTCTGCCGTTGTGTTCTGCTTTGGTGGGCCACCTTCCTCCAAGACGTGCTTGAGGTATCAGGAAGTGTCCTTTACCGCTGGGGCCAGTTACAGCGTTGGTGGGCAGTGAATGGGGCCACTTTTTGGGACCTCAAAAATAGTATAGCTCAGAATGAAATCATCCCATTCAATCCCCAGTACTGCAGTTAATTAACTAATTATCCCTGGCTGATAACCACTGATTTATATCTAAACTAATCATAGGACCCCCTGTGTAAGAAAATGGGGTGCAGGGTAACTTTCCTCATCTGAACCAGATGAGAAACCTATGTCCTTCAAGTGTGAGCTTCAAACCACTGCCCTTGACAGATTCTAGACCCTGGCCCTGAGCTCCTGGTGATATTGGGGAATGAAACTCCCAGCCCACTATGTCCAGTACGACTTCATGTCTTCTAAAATTGAAGAATGAATTTTAGGAGCAACAGAGGTTAAGACTAGAATGTATTTATTGAGAGAAAAAAAGCTTCTGTCTGAGAGAGACAGAAGGGGTCCCAAGCAGGTTGCCAAGGACTCTGTCTTTTCTAGGGACTTTTATAGAGCAAAATCATGGGGTAAAATGGATTTAAGGTGGGGAAAACTGGGAACTCACAAGGCAGATGGGCATAAAGTGGGACAGAACTATGGTTAACCAGTAAGATTAATAGTTCAGGAGCCAGGGGTTTAACTCAGCGGCCTAAGTGCCTGCTTGGCAAACACAAGGTTGTGAGTTCAATCCCCAGCACAAAAAAAAAAAAGAAAAAAAGAAAAAGATTAATAGTTCAGGTAAAATTGACTATATTAAGGACAAATGGGGAAGTGAGTCACTTAGAAAGTGGGCATTCTTAGAGAGCAGTGACTCTTCCCTAGGGGGTTGGAATGGTGACTCCTGGCTTCCTCAGGGTGATATGAGGCTATTTAGAATATCAGTCCTTAGGATATGGATGCATTTGTTTGATCTTTTGTCTTGAGGCCTGGGTGATAGCAGGTGTCTGTCTTCCCCATAGTTGCAAGGTATCTGGGCTTCTGCACTGGCTCCTTTGAGGACCTAGTCCTGTCTCACTGCGAATGGTGTTTTCTAACTAACTCAGCTGCCTGCAACACTGAGATAGAGCTCCTGGCCAACGTCTACCCTGTGGTGGACTCACACTGAGTAAGGTGAACCAGCTTTGGCAAGATGAGCAGAATCAGGTGGCTGGAAGAGGAAGGGGGAAGGGCATTGTAGGCCCTGCCTAGAAAGCCCAGGGTATTTGTGAAATGGTGGCACCTCATTTTTTTTTTCTGCCTTTTTTGTTTTCATCAGAACTCAAACTCAGAACCTTGTGCTTGCCAGGCAGGCGTTGTGCCACTAAGCTATATCCCTGGCCCTACCTGCTTTTCTTTGACCCCTGTTCCAAGCTTGGCATCCTTGCCTCTTACTTTAAATGTTTTAGTTTTTCCATGACAAAGCAGTGTATATTCACTTTGTAAGACAATTTTAAAGTAACTCAAAGGAGAAAACTTAAAATCACATGAGACCAATCCAGAGCTAGTCATCGTTAACAGATTTTTTCCTGGGGGTCTGATGTACCTGCAGTCTTAAATCCTGCCTTTTGTTGCTACCGAACAAGAGTATAGATACAGCACGACCTTGGTACCTGTCATTAATTGGTTCCAAGGGGCACAATGAGTACTAAAAATGGTGAATACCAGACAAATTGTGTTGGCTGGAAAGGGCAGAAAGGCACTGGACTAGATAATCGACCCTGGCAAGTTCTACCTTGCACTTAAATCAAAAAACAAGGACTGAGACAAAATTTTCACTCCCGGTGCATCGAGTACCAGATTCGATGGGTTTCAAAGCAGTTGAGTACCAAGGTCTGACTGTTTTATTTCTTGAGGTGGCAGATGCACCAGGAGGTATGTTTGGTGGACAGGTGATGTATCTGAATGTGTGGTGGCTCAGATGCCAGGACTTGTTAGCTCCCAGCCCTGTGGTTCGAATGGAACCCCCGACTAGAGTTAACATTTGTCTTTGCTTCCATCTGCTCCATTGCTTGGTTTCTCAATGCTGGAGAAAGACAACATTCTTGCCTCAACCCACAAGAGCTCTCCTATGCGCTCAGCTCCTGGCCACCAGCACATGCACCTGCGTGGTAGCCCCACCTGCGTGACGTCCTGTGAAGCTCTTCACCCTGCAGCTGTGTCCTTCCTGGACCCTGCCTGGCTGTGCCCAGGTTTTTACTCTGTCCCCTCTCTCCTGGCCTGACTTCCTACATCATGGCCTTGGCCCTGCTGCTCCACTGCTCTGCAACTTTTCCTGGCTGCCCAGCGACTTAGAGGACTGACTCTGGGCGTCTAAGTCTGGCCCTGAAGGTGGTTCATGATCTGCTCCCAGGACTTCTTTCTGGCTGCTGTCTTCACGCCGTGGTACACCTCTTGGTTTCTGAAGACACTGAGGTCCTCCTCTCTCTCCGACCTGCCTTAGCTGCTAGCCCTACCTTGGGGGCGCTCCACAAATTTTTTCTGTCCTTCAACACTGAATCAAAGTACCTCTTCTCTTTTTTTCCCACTTTTTTTTTTTTTGGTACCAGGAATTGAACTCATGACCTCACGTTTACCAAGCAGGTACTTATGCCACTGAGCTAAACCCCCGGCCCCATTTTTCCCACTTCTTTAACATCCATTATGTTCATTGATTCATTCATTCATTCATTCATTCAGTGCTACATTCACTATTCCACCCATGCTTGTCACTGTTATGTGTGTGCAAGACCCTTACTGACAGAAGGAGAGGCACGAGGGGTGGTGTGGCCCTAGCTAGAGACAACGGCCTTTCTGTGTAGCCCTGGCTTTGTAAGGACCAGCTGTCTGACCACAGGAAAGTTACAGATGCCTCAGGTGCCTCATCTGTAAAATGGGGGATGGTGTTGCTTCCGTTGAAGAGAAATGCTGTGATTCAGTGGAATAACAACCAGCAGGTCATGAATGATCTCACTTAGGAGGGCTACTGCTGATTGAGTCTGAATCTCACCCGAACATACGCGTGGCTGCTCCTTTGAGTTTCCCAGTGTTTCAGGACAGTGTCATGTGCCACAACTCCAGGAGGGGAGGGACCTTACTGATCTGTGTCTAACAAGAAGCAAGTGATTGTCCCATGTACTATTCAGTAGATAGTTACAATTGACTGAGTCAATGATGTTTCTTCTGCATTGTAGAGGAAGTGAGAAAGTTGGTTTTAAACCAGAGAGAACTGTCTGAACCAGGCCCTGAGAGAACTACCATGGTCAAGGAGGAATGGAATGAGGAGTCTCCACCAGAAAAGCAGGAAAAAGCAGAAAAAGATGCAAAGTCTTTGCCAGGTGAGTAGAGATGACTGTATGGACAAGCGCCATGGGGCAAAGCCAGGTAGCCAGGGCAGTGAGCCGTGCTGAGGTCCTGTGCACGTACACTGAAGCCTTTCTGTGTATCCGTGCCAACGTCTAGGGGGGAGGGAGGTCCTGTCTGCTGGTCTCCCTGAAAGGGACACTCTTTGTTGTTGATTCTTTGTCTTTGGTTTCACTTATTTTGTGGCATATTAAAAAAAGCTTCGACTCTAGAAGTTATATATGTGGATTTTAAGAAAATCTAATGAAGAAAAAATGTTTGAAAAGCAGGGGGGAAAAAATCTATGATTCCATCATTAACTGCAATCAGTGTAACAGTTTGGTTTTCATGATATAGCACATGTCTTTGTTCTGGTTGTAGGATTTTTTTTTTTTTTGTACGTTGACGAGGTTTTCCTGGGTGCATACAGTGCTCCTGTGTTCTAAGATTGTAAATAGATCATCACATGCATTTCCCTATTTCTTTAAACACTTTCCATAAACTTCATTTGTGGGAACTACATAGGATTTCTTCTGCAGATAAGACTGGAATTTGCTTAACTATTCCCTACAGCTGGAAACTTGGGAATCTTAGGGGTTTCAGTACTAATACAAACATTGCTGAAATGGACAATTTAATAGACTTTTGTCTTCTTTTTTTTTCCCTCTGTGGGAGTAATTTATATGGAACCAGAGGGTTCCTCTTGCTTCTATTTGTCCAAATATTTAGAATTCTTTTAGTCTGTATAGTTATCATTTATTTGCTCATTTATGATTAACAAACCCTGTTTACTAAATGCTTTCCATGTTCCAAGTATTCTGCCTGCAGGCGGGTGTTACAGGAGTGTGTCAGGGGCCCTCATTTCCTAGTCAACCAGCATGGAACAAGTTTGATGACATTTGTTAACATTATCCGGTTCTCACCAAGCAGAGTTTGAATCTTCTCCCAGGAACAGTGAGGAATATGAAAAGTCATCCAAAATAGATGATCCTACCACCTTTCGGTAAGGATGACATTATATTATTTTGAGGGGTGGGAACAGAGCTCCTCTTACACTCACCCTACTGCGAGTTGTGTATACTTCATAGTGATTCTGGCCAACTTGGACCGTGTGAAATCCAGACAAAATTAAAGGCACAAGATGAGAAAGGGAAGTTTGCGTGTGAGCCATACATCTGGTGCCACGCATACTGTGTGCTGCACTTTATCTCATGCGATCCTCGTGATAGTCATTTTTTGAGGTGGTATTACTTTCTCCACTTTCTACACAAGCTGACTGGGTGATTCAATGACTTGCACACAATCACAAAAGTAGAAATTTTGGTTAAGCCAAGATTCCAAACCAGGTCTTCAGACTCTTGAGTCTGGCCTTCCCTGTTGCGAGCTTGTTACTTTTTAGGGTCTCTCGTGGCCCAAAAAGGATCTAGAGAAAGGATTCCTCAAATGCTGTGGTGACTGAGGAGAGAATGGAAACCCAACTTCTGGTTTGAGAGATCCAACTAGAAGAGCCATGAGCACGTGGCATTACACAACCTTAATTTTTTAAAATAATTGGATCTCATTGTATTGCAGGCTGGGCTCAAGCCATCTCCTGCCTGAGCCTCCCAAATAGGTGAGACCACTGACATGGGCCACATGCCTAGTGAACAATCTTCATTTTTTAAAATGATTTTTGCATTGACTTTATAGAATAATTGGGGACAAATTGACCTTTTTTCCACTGTCAAGTTACAGCAACCATGCTTATGATTCTTTCCTTTAATTCAGACCTTCCTTTATATTCTTTATGGAAGTTAAATTTTTTCCCACAGATGCTATGAGTAATTCTTATAAGTGAATTCCTAGATGTTTTATACTGTTAGTTATTTTTTGTAAGAACATATTACTTTCCATTAAATTTCTAATTGGTTTGAACTTTAATGGTACAAATGTGGTCTGTAGACCAATGGTGTTAGCATTGCCAAAGAGCTTGTTAGATACACAGTACAGAATCTCAGACTTCCTGAACCATAATCTGTGTTTTACTTGCCAAGAGCGTCAGGGGATTTATATGCATGGTGAAATTTGAGAAGTCCTGGGATAGAGGACTACAATGCCATTTAAAAATTCTGCTCTTAGTTCAGTAAATAGACTCTAGATCTCTGATTTTTTTTACCTTCATTAAATTTTCTCTTTGCGGATTTTCTAGGCGAAGCACTTCAAGAGCAACAACTGCATCTTTAATGGGGAAAACCATGTTGGAGATCAAGGAATTAATTGAAAGAACATCATTTAGCAGTTTAACAAACATGGTAGCAAAGTCAAGGTCTCAAAGTAAGTCTGGATGGGATTTTGACATGTTATGTTACTAGACTTGAAAAATTATGAAATATTTCAAATTCAGTATGCTGCAATATGCAATGTAATGTTTTGATATGTGACCAAATAATAGATGCTTTATACACTTTCAATTTACCACTCTGTCACCATCAGTCCATCATCTGCCTACCAATCTATCCATCTTCACCCATCTATCCCTATTCATCCATCTCCCACCCATCCACATATTCATCCCCCCACATATCTATCCATCCTCACAATCTTCCATCTCTAAATCCTTCAACCCATTTACCCATGCACCTGTTCATCTCTGTATCATCTTAATCCATTCATCCACCGACTCAGCCCCTTGTCCGCCCATCCATGACCTATTTATCTATCCATCTGAATACCCATCTGTTTCATCTCTACTCCCTCACCCTGAGCATCCCATCCATCCACTTTGTCTACTCCATCCATTCCCATCCCATTCCACAGTACTTTTGTGTTCCTGATCCATGTGTGGTACCTTCGGGGACATGAAAATCTCTTAATATCTAATGCCAACTCCAAGTAAACAATTACAGTCCTAGGTGATAGATGCAGCAGTAGAGATAGGTGTGCTACCAATCAGCCAAGGGTTCTCCTGCTCAATTCAGATGGAAATCATGAATTGGCAAAGTGCATCTGTGCTGGCAGTTCTGCTATCACCAGGTAATGCTAGAAGCCAACAGGTGACACAGCCAGCTGCTGGCCTTGTCACTGTCAACCATCACCATCTGCTGCTGGCTTGTGCCATAAGGGGACTCTCCTGGGTGCTAGTCTCTGCTGCAGGTCCCTGTTGGTTGCTGGTCTTTGGAACTCATTGGCATTTATAGCCCTGAGTATTTATTGCTTTTTCTTTGAAACAACCACTCTATCCACCGTACTCATTTTTTTAAAAAAAATCTCAAATAGATTGGGTGTATTGTATGTTAGGAAGCGTAAAAGATTGTGGGGAGGCCTTTTTTGAAAAATAAGAATTCATTCGCTTCTGGCAAAGGACACAGCACTTGCATCGTGGATCCTGCTTGACAATAATCTTAACCACAAGCAACTAAGAGGAAAGAATCGTCAGAACCACTAAATTTGCTTTCCTATTCTTGGCCTAGATCTCCTCCCCAGTGTTCCAGTAAGCAATTGGGTTTCCAGTAAAAGGTGGAAAGTTCTAGAGCCGGAGGGTACACAGGCCACCTCCTGGGACGGGTGGTTTCCTCATCTCTGAATCAGCTACTCTGCTGCTTCCTAATACTGACCTGGCTGTAGCTCAGCACCAGAGGCTGCAGATGTTCAGGTTCTCTGCTGGGTGCTGGAGACACAACTGAATAAAATCCTTCCTATTTTTAAGGCCTCTCAAGAGTAGTCCACATTCTCATATCTGAACATCTCTAAACTTCTGAGTTTCCTCTTTTCCAGATTAAACAGCTAACTAGCTGGCTAGCTTGTTTCCTTTCTTCCTTCTTCCCTCCCTCCCTTTCTTCCTTCCTTCCTTCCTTCTTCCTTCTTTTTCTGAAGTCCTGGGATTTGAACCAGGGCTTCATGCACACTAGGCCAGCAGTGCTCTACTGCTGAGCTACAACCCCACCCTAGCACCACTCTATTTATTTCTTGATTGATTTAAGACAGTGTTATGTAGTGACCATGAACTTACTATGTACCCAAGTTGGCCTCAAATCATGATAATCCACCTGCCTCAGCTTTCCAAGTGCAGGCACTGCAGGCATGCACCACCATGCCTGGCATTGCCCTTTGTAAAATGTGCTTTCATAGTAGCACATGCCTGTAATCCCAGGACTCTAGGACACTGAGGCAAGAGAATCCCTGATTCAAACCCAGCCTGGGTAAGTTAGTAACTTAGCAAGACCCTGTCTCAAAATAAAAAATAGCAAAAGGACAGGGGATGTAGCTTAGTGTGAAAGCCCTGGACTCAATCCACAATACCAGAAAAGAAACAAATAGGTGTGCTTTGAGCACATTAATGAGGTTTTTGAGCCACTCTTTTTTTTTTTTTTTTTGTACCAGGAATCAAATTCAGGACCCAGTGCTTACCAGGCAGGCACTTAGGCTGCTGAGCTAAATCCCTGGCCCCTGAGCCACTCTTTTTTAAAATTTTTGAAATAAAAACAGTTTACAGAAACATATAACACAATTTAGGTGCTAATATTTTTCCATGTTTTCTTTTCTTTTTTTTTTTAAGTTAATGAATGCAAAAGTCATTTCTTTGCTCCTGACTTTTTTTTTCTTTTTCTTCTTTATTTTAGGGGGATTGAACTCATGACCTTGTGCTTGCCAGGCAGGCGCTTAAGCCCCTGAGCTAGATCCCCAGCTCTTGCTCCTGACTTTTGAGGAGCATACCCTCCCTGACATAGAAATTGGTGTCTGCCATTATCTCTCGCACATTCATACACTACTGGTCCTTCTGCGCATTAGTTACAGGAGGGGCTCTATGCGCCCCCTGCTGGCCGACAGTTTGTTTTTTACACCCTACTTGACCACTGTGATTCTCTCCTGAGTCCAGCACCTGCGTTCTGACTTCATCAGTGTGCGTGGCTGCATATCCCATCCTTCATCCACTCAGTCCCTATGGAGAGATATTGAGTTGTCCCCGATTTCACTCTCCCAGATCAGCTATAAGCATGGGCCTGGTAGGACCCCTGGGGCGCAGGCTACCTGCCCCGAGCCCCTGCTAGCCGCTGCCTCTGGCTTGATCTCTTCACACCTTTGTGGCAGTGCTAAAGACCCCCGTGTACTGAGCCCAACCTTGAGCTCCTGATGGCTCATGAGATTGAGCGGCATTTCACAGACACATTGGCCCCACTCTTGTGTGATTTGCCCGTTTATGTTTCTTTACTTTTCTGTTGGTTTTGAAATTGTGTTTTGTTCCACAGGCTTCATTTTTCCCCCTCTGGATAATCACGTGTTGTTAGCTGTGTGCCTGTCCAAATCCTCTCACGCAGGGCTCTGTGACTTATTTGTGTCTTTTTTTGCATACTCTTCACTATTCCTTTCTGGCTCGTGCTTCTGTGATTAAAAAAAAAAAAAAAAAACCCTTGGTCGTCCACAGGTGTAGTCCCCTAAGTGTTTGTTTAGGGATTTTGCTAATCTCTGTATCATTCCGATTTTAGTCTATGTGCTGCAGAAGTGAGCACTGTCTAAAGGATTTGGAGGTTTCATTTTCTACTTTCAATCTGGAATTGGTCTTGTAGATACACAGCGCAGCCTGCTAGTTTTGTCCGGTATGAGTGCACAGTCCCGGTGACTGCACCTCGCCCCCGGGTTTGCAATGCCAACTATGAGGTTCCCTAGGTGCGTGTCTGTTTCTGCACATTGGCGTCTGTCCCCGCATCTTGAGACCGCCTAAGCAGTAGCTCACGTTGTCTTCCCCTTCCTGCCTCATCTGAGCGCCGTCCCGAGCTGCAATCTCTGTGGCCTAGCTCCTTTGTCCTCTTGGCACCCTAACAGTAGGTGATGCTGGCCCCGCTGGCCCCAGCGGTAAACTGAGGCCCAGAATGGTTATATGCACTCACGTGGCTGGTGCTCAAGAGGAGCAGAACTCGCTGCGGGTCTTCCGTGGGTCAGCTCCAAAGTCCAAACCTCCACCGCACCCGTGGGTGACAGCAGACCGAGGGGAACTCTTAAGTGCAGCGCAGCATGTCATGGCGACTTCAGGCCTTTCTGCCTGTTCTCTGGTAGCAGCCATGGAGACGAAGACAGCCCTCCTCCAGCTCTGTGAAGCACCAGGAGCTGCTCACTCCTCTGTATGTAGTTGCAACCGCTTCTGCTTGCTGGAAGAGGCGCAAGGACAAAGGAGAAGAGCTGCCTTCGAGCAACTTACGGCGTGGGCTGGAACCTCTGTAGTGCGCATGCGTGCGTGCGTGCGTGCGTGCGTGGGGGGGTTGCGTACTCACGTATGGCGGCTCAGGAAGATCACTTCATATATCTTTTCTGTCTCTGTTGACACAGCTAGAGGAAAAGATCTTGAACTCAGAAAGAAAGCCTACAAAAGAATAAAGAAGGCTCCAGTCATGGAGGACGGAGACCCCAAGCTGTGGGGCTGCTGGAGGCAGAGCGCCTTCTGCATCCAACTGGCAGTGACGCCGCTCCTCGCAGGTAGCTAAACACGTTCTCCGCCAGGATTGGTTGTCGCGTCGCCTGTGGCTAGAATTCAACACATGGGACCCTCGTGACTGAGCCCCTGCCCTGTGTCCCTCATTTCATTCTTTCCCCTAGCTAGGAGAGTCGGGGTAAGTGTCTCTGTGGTACAGAGCAGGAAATAGACGCAGAAAGGATGAGTGCAGTGTCTGAGCTCGCACAGCTAGGAAGTGTGAAGCCCGAATTTGAACCTAGGTTTGATTCCCCAGTCCAAGGAAACCTGTGAGAATAATAAATATCATGATTTTCTTGTTTTCCAACCAAGATGCTACTCTTCGTAAATGTTTTCAGAAACATTTGGTGCCGAGAATGAAGAAAAGGAACCGGTTTTTACTGAGTGCATATTAGGTGCCAGCACGTTAGGTGTGTCACATCACTTCTTATGACAAACTCTCCACCTGTCAGGGACCCTATGTGCTGGTGGCAGCGCAGTTACCATTGTTGGCCTCTTTTTCAGGGAGGGAAAAACACACTCAAGTCACGTGACTTCCCCTGGGCTGCCCAGCTCAGGGGCAGAATAAGAATTTGATTCTTTTGCGTTTTAAGATTTATCCCCTGGTAAGTGACTGTGGTCTGGCAAGCCGTGGCCACCCCAGGGCGGGGAAACCAGAAGCAAGAGCATCTCCTGAGATCCACGCCATGCTGGAACTTAGGGGGCCGAGCCAACCAGTAAGCAGCCTGCCGCCCTGGAAAGTGACTGTGGTCTGGGGAGCCGCGGCCACCCCAGGGCGGGGAAACCAGAAGCAAGAGAGTCTCCTGAACTGTCACACATGTTCGGGTTCCAATGACACACAATGTGGTGGATAGAGCCAATGGTGGTGGAACGAAAAAAGCATGGTAGGACTTCTGAATATGTGTGATAGTTCAAACAATTTTTTTTCTTTTTTATCAAAAATGAGATATTATAGTACCCATTGTTCATTTTCTGTTATTCGTTTCAGAAAGCCCTGTAATTCTTTCACTCTATGTATGGCTTAATACTATTGTGTTATGTTTGATATTATTGTATTTGAAACTATGCTCAACTATAGCAGAGTAAGAGATATGGTGCTAGATACTGTTGATGTCCAGTTGACTTAATGTAAAGTACTGTGTTGCCTCTGTTGTCCTGTTCTGATCTGCTCTGTACTGCCCCCTTTTGTTTTATTCTCTTTCAAATTAAAAAAAAAAAGATTTATCACAATTTATAAACTTAAGTTTTCTATATTGTGGTAAAAATGGATATTATATTCACACATTTTGATTGTGGAAAGCTCAGAATGTACTTTGGCTTTTATGCATCCTCAAAAATAATTTGCAGTGGGCCCAGGGATTTAGTTCAGTGGCTCAAATGCTTACCTGGTAAGTGCGAAGTTGTAAGTTTGATCCCCCGTGCAAAAAAAAAGGAAATAATTTGCAAGCGCTTAGAAAGGAACAGACCAGGCCTTTCCTGAGTACATGCTACATGTGGCAGTGTCCTTGGTGCCACCTGCATCCCTGTGTCACATCACTGTGGCCATTTGTCCCAAAGCATACCGACCCTGGAGAGTCTTTAGCTTGTCAGATAATAGGCAATCAGATTTAGAATTTGATCTCACACCTCTCTGCCTCTAGATTGAAGGTGTTTCATTTTACTTTTGTTATTTTATATTGTTTATTGCATTTATTTTGTTTTATTTGTGCCTGTCTCAGTATGTCTCTGGCTGGGGGCAGGGGGAGCACAGAGACCATTTTTGTAAGAAAGGTCCTCACAGCCCCCTTACAGTGCCCAGCTCATCTACATTTTTTCTGGCTGAAACTATCACAGGACCATATGATGGTGGGAGATGTGGCATGTGTGGTTTGGCTTAAACATGCCATTTTTTGTTTGAACATCTATGTATTATTTGCTCATTTTTGTGTGTGATACTGGGGATTGAACCCAGAGAGCACTGAACTATATCCCCAGAGCCAGGAATATAGCTCAGTGGCATAAGCACCTACCTGGAAAGTGCGAGGTCCTGAGTTTGATTCCTGGTTACCCCCCCAAAAAAAAAACTACATCCTCAGCCCTTTTTTAAAAAATATATTGAAGTAGAGTCTCACCAAGTTGCCCAGTCTAACTTGCAATCCTCCTGCCTCAGCCTCACAAACAGCTGGGATTCCAGGCATGTACCAGCATATCTTGTACAGTATTTACTGTTGAGGGTATTCCGTTCTTTGCCTGCAGCAGCTCTACCCTGAGTAGAGCCAGACCCCCTGTCTAATGAGTTGTCCCATGGCCACATGGGGCCACTAGAACTGGGATTGTGGAAAGTATGGAGAAGAAACTGCATTTTAAATTTTACATCATTCTAATTAAATCCTAGTGGCCACGTATGGACAGTTGCTACCACAGTGAGTGGTACAGGTCTAGAGTATGGTTCTAGAAGTACCTGGGGAGCTTTTAAACTTTCCAGTGTGGAGGAGACTGCACCCCAAACCAGTTACATTGGACTGTGGGGTGATGCCCTCACATCAGCATTCTATATGGTGTTCTGATGATCACCAAGTTTAGATGAGAAAAATTGAGTTTTCTTAGAAAATGGATAGGATTTCAGTTTGAGAAGCTGTATAACTATGCTGGCTGTGGGCATTTCCTGATTTTTTTCTTTTACATTATAGTTTCAAGAGCTCGTCCCCATTACTTTACCCCTCTGTGCCTGTCTGGGGTGGTCATGAATACAGGTCTCATGCTGTGCCCTATCTCCCAACAGGGCAGCAGGCTGTCATGAGCCGTGCCAGTGAGAAGACTGCCAACATTTTAGATTGCCTTTTGACCTTAAAAACAGAAGTTCCTATCATGACAGAGGAGCAAAAGCGGGACTTAAACCCCCTGACTGTAAAGATCAAGTGTGCTTCCTGCCTTCCATCCCAGCCTGTGTCCATTCAGGAGCTGGAGGTAAGGAGCCGGACCATCTGCACCGAGAGCATCCACCTGGCTTCCCTTACATGTCACCGCTGGTTCTCCGGATGCCCTGAGTCAAAATGGTTATCATTGTCCACATTTTACCATTTTGATCCCACAGGCAGCCCCTGAGACTAGATGTTGGAAAATCTGAGGAGTCCCGCCTCACTACAGTGTTGTGCCACAGAGCTGCCAGGCACTGTGGGTTTCCTGGTGTAGTAGCAGTGCTCAGCTCTCGAAGCAGCCAGGTTCAGTGCCACTTTTTATCCTGAGTTCCTTCATCCCTCTCCTGGATGAATCTCTCTCTGGATTCTTCCACTTTGTTTGCTGTTTGGTTTTGCTGGAGCACATCCTCCAGTACTTTCTTCAGTAAAGGTCAATGGCTATTCATTCCCCTCCCCCACTTTTTATATGTCTGGAAGTATCTATATTCTATTCTTACACTTGGTTGATAGCTTAGATATAGAATTCTAAGTTAAAATTAGAATTCTATTCAGTGTTGGCTTTGTTATGGCAGCCCTGGAAACTCAGATAAACGTAACAATCTAGTATATGGGCTTGGGAGATGGTCTAGGTCTTTATTTTATTTTCACTTGGCATCCTTTCCTTGAATACAGTCTGATCGTGTTTCTTTGTTCACACTCTTTTAATTGATGTTTTTTGTTTTTTGTTTTTTGTTTTTTATCGGTACCAGGGATCTAACTCACAACCCTGCACTTGCAAGGCAAGCGCTTATGCCGCTGAGCTAACTAAAGCCCCAGCCCTAATTGATGTTCTTATATTTAGTACAGTTGTTGATTAGAGTTTAAGTGTGCTGGGCGGTTGGTTTGGTTTGGTTTGGTTTGGTTTGGTTTGGTTTGGTTTGGTTTTGAGACAGGGTCTCACTCTATAGTTCAGGCTGCCCCTGAACTCACTGTGTAGCCCAGGCTAGCCTCGAACTCTCAGCAATCCTCCTGCCTCAGTCTCCCGAGTGCTGAGATTTCCGGCGTGCACCCCCATGCCCAGCCAAGTCTGCTGTTTGATTTTAGTTTTTTGTTATTTCTGTGTTTTATGGATCACTGGAGTGATTTTTAGAATTATGTTTTAATTTATATATAGTATTTCTCAATCTTTTTAGATTAGTATCATTTTAATAATACTGCAGGTATTCCCTATATATAACTTCATACAATGTCAACGTTTTACCAGTTTGAGTGACGTATAGAAAATTTAGTCCATTCCAAATGCCTTTACATTTCTCCATTTACAATTTGAGTTCTTTTCTCGTTCTTTTTTTTCTTACAATTTGGTTTTCTTAAATATTCTACACGGATCTTGTTCCACATTAAGACAGCATTATACATGCATGTGTGTATGCACACACGTTACTGGGAGTTAAACCCAGGGCCTCCATATTGAGCTATATCCCCAGGCTTTCACAAAGAAAAATTTTTTTTGACTTTGAGATATGGTCTTGCTAAGTGGCTCAATGCTGGGCTCAGACTTGC
>PVJX010018599.1:20638-36331 GCA_004027295.1 Dolichotis patagonum
AAGGTGACATTAACTCTTGCAAGCTTTCAAGATTGTCGTTTGTTTGTTTGTTAACAGAAGTTCCTCTATGATGTACCTTGGCATGGATCTTATTTAACCTGTTTGCTCTTTTAATATGTAGGCTTTAGATAAATTGGAGGAAATTTATCTTTTAATATGTAGGCTTTAGATAAATTGGAGGAAATTTCAGAACTTTTTTTGCGTGCTGTTTCTGGACCACCCCCTTCTCCTTGTCCTGTGGAACTGTAGTGCATGAATGTTGGGTGGATCACCTGTTACCCGGACCCCTATGTGTCCTCTTGATATTTTGGTGTCTTTTTCCTTCCTCTCTGTTGTGCAGGCTGATTCTCTGCCCTGGCCCTTCCACTCTGCTCTTTGTCCTGCCCAGTGAGGGGTTTGGTTGTATTTTGTTTTGTTTCTGATTATATCGTTTAGTCCTAAAACTTCCATTTGGCCCTTCCTTATTTCTCTTGTGATACTCAGTTTTCTCATTTGTTTCAGCATGCTCATTATTACTTTAAAATCCTTTTCAGATAATCCCAAGACCCATGTCCTCTCAGTGTTGGTCTGTTTATTATGTTTTTTTATTTGAGATTTTCCAGGCAGGACAAGTAACTTTAAAAGTATATCTTGGGCCTATTGGGCATCCTGAGACTGGGCCTTACTAAAGTCTCCTATTTAGCAACCTCTTCTCACCCCACTGGAGTGGGGGAGATGCCATCATACTACTGCCATGTGGGGCTGGAAGTCCAAGTCTCCACTGGGTCGTGATACCTGCTGGGATAGAGGGACCTCCCCACTGCTCCCCATGTGACCTTCACTGATAATCCTGCCTGGTTAAACCTCCTGTTCTTTGCATGTCAAGTAATTTTGACTACTGTGAGGATCTGGGTCTGGTTTAAATACTTGGAAGATAATGGCAGTCGTTCATTCATTCATTCATTCATTCATTCCAGCCCTGGGGATTGAATTCAGGGACTTCACTGAACTATATCTGCAGCCCGTTTTGTTTTTGATACTGCAACAGGATCTGACTAAAACACTGTGTCACTCAGACTGGATGCAAACTTGCCATCCCCCTGGCTCAGCCTCCCGGAGTGCTGAGATCATGGGCATATGCCGTCATGCCAACCTGTTTTTACTGGATAATACACCCAGCGAAGATGAAGCTGAAAGTTCCAAATCATGTTCTGTATAGGCTGTAGCTGCAAAGATTTTTGTGGTGCTGTTTAAGCCCACCCTGCCCGTGTGCTGGCCAGGGCCAGCCTGAGACCCGGGCAGGGTCTGAGACTCTGGGTCAGTTCTCAGAGCCTCTGTGGGCTGCTTAGCATCTGATCCACACTTGCCCAGTTTGGGGATGAGTCTGTGAGTGTAGACTGGCCTTTATGGCTCCTTTTCTCCATGTCCCTCCTGCCATCTCCCACACATTCTCCAGCTCTGAAGGACCCCGTCTAGATTCTGTGACTGGAAAGGTGTGGCTTTGGGGTTCCCACTGTGCCATGTACCTGTGCAACAGGGTCTCCCTCCCAGGACATGTGGCTGGTAGGTACGCAGAGGAAAGTCTGCAGTGGGGTCCTCCCTGCGTTTTTTTAGTTGACCTCATATTTGTGATACATAATTAATGCATTCATGGTGGGGCACTGGGACATGCATGTATCACATCTTTATCCTTTTTCCTCACACCCTCTGTTTGGAGAGAATTCCCTGCTAAATTTTTAGGTGCTTTCCCAGCTGTTGATGCTGCTGCCACCAAGTACCAGCTTTAACCTTGAACTTTCAGAGAAGCAGGACCAGGCAAAGAGAACAACAGGACATTTCTCCTGCATTCTCTGTCCCTCAGAGGTCTCCTCTCCCGCTTTTTGGACTAGAAAGAGAAGGCTTGTTTTGGAGCTTGGTCTGTCCAGGCCTGGTACATAGTTCTAGGATGCAGGCTTCCTTTGAGTTCAGTCTGGGACATAATGAAGGAAAGCAAAATGCAGGAAGCTCCTGACACTGTCAGTTGCACTTCTGCCCTGGGTTATCAGCTGCTTTCCCTAGGAGGGCCAGAGTGTCATGCGCTCACTCTGTGGAACTAGACAGCCAAGCTTGTCTTTTACCATTTTAATGCTTTTATTATAGATATGTGGATGTGCTTTTTATATTGTGGATACAAGTCCTTTGTCACATACCATCTTAGCCAAATTGGACTGCTATAACAAAAATACCATAAACTAGAAGGGTTATAAACAGCATAAATATACTTTTCCCAGTCATGGATATAGCCAGCAGCACTGTGCCTGTCTGGCAAGTGTGAGGTCATGAGTTCAATTCCCAGTACCAAAAAAATATTTTATTTTTCCTAGTTTTGAAGATTGGCAGGGCCTAGATCAGGAGAGCAGCAAAAGCAGCACCTGGATGGGCCCCATTCCTCATAGTCAGCACCTTCACACTACGTCAGCTCATGGCAGAAGGGGCCAGGGAGCACTGTGGGCCCTCTGCTGTAAGGGCGCTAATCCCAGTCCTAGGGGTGGGTCCTCAGGACCTGATCATCGCCTTCCAAAGTTTCTAGTCCTGTCACATCGGGGATTAGGTTTTAACCTGTGAATTTGAGTAGCACAAACATTTTTACAATATGGCCTGGGGGTGCAGTTCTGTGGTAGAGCCCTTTCCTAGCAGGCACAAGGCGTGATCCCCAGCACTGCTGATGAAACAAAGCAAGATAAAAGCAATGTATTTAGATTCCCACAGGTACAAATATATGCTAAATACTTTCTGACTGTCTGGAGCTTGACTTTAATTTTCTTAATAGTGTCTTTAATAAAGTCTAACGTATCAAAATTTTCTTTTCCTTTTTTTGAGACAAGGTCTTACTATGTAGCCCAGGCTGGCCTTGAACTCACATCAATCCTCTTGCCTCAGCCCCTGAGTGTGGCATGTGCCACCACACCTGGCAACTTTTTCTGTTAGTGGTTTTTGTGTTCTGTTAAACATTTTTCCACCCCAAGTTCATGAAAATACTGTGGTTTGTTTTGTTCTACAAGATTTATAATTTTAGCTGTTATGTTTAGGTCATGACCCAGTCATGACTGTGAAACTGATGTCTTTATTGAATCTTTAATTTCTCTCTACAGTGTTTTTATAGTTGTCAACTTTCATTTGATTTCTTCCTAAGTTTTATGCTATGGTAAATGGCATTTGTTTGTGGTACTGGGAATCTAACTCACAGCCTTGTGCTTGCCAGACAGGCACTGTGCCACTGAGCTATATCCCCAGCTGTAGTAAATGGCATTTTTAAAACTGCATTGTAAACCATTCATTTAGTAAATAGTAAATAGCGACACCAGAGCTTTTACCCTGATGACTTTCTTTCATTTCCTGAAAGTTGTCAAATGTTTCATACTTGTTTTATATGTCTGATTATTCTGATGGTGTGTGCTTTGTGTGTGTGCTTTTGTGAGTGGGACGTTTCTCCTTCAGTGTCTTGTGACTTTTATGGTGATCTCATGGTCATAGGAACTTCTGATGGTGGGAATTCTTTTCAAAGTGAATTTCTCCAGGGATATTTTTAAGTCTGTACCAGGTACCTGGGAGCATCACTGGTTTGGGATTATTTTAAACTAAACTATCAGTCATGGTTGAAAATAAATAGTACACTTGGAGGATGAACTTATACCTTGGGCTTTTTGATTATAAACTCTTTGCAGTGAGGTTACATCGTGCACATTTCCCTACCTTCTTCCTCAAGGCAGCTTTGCTGCTCCATCCGCCACCTCCTCCACCCCTACTTCAGCCCCATGCCTCTGGGGGGTCTCTGCTTCGCAGGGTTGCAGCTTTCAGAATGGACACTGCAAAGGGGAGCTTGTGCCAGCCCCGCAGGTGGATGTCTAGATATCGTCATATTGTCAGTATTTTTTCTTTTTTGGTTTTTTTTTTTTGTGGGTTGGTATTTTGGGGTTTGGGGGGATGGGTTTTTTTTTGTTTTTTGGTGTCACTGGAGGTGGAACTGGAGCTTCACCTAGGCCTGCCACTGAGCCACACCCTTGTGGGATTATTAATTCTCTTCTGAAAACTCAGTTAGCTCCACCTTTCCTGTGCCCAGCCTTGAGATACAGGCTAGAAACACAGGTGTGAACAGATGCTTGCAAAAGTGCTTGCGGTTCGGGGGGAAAATAGTGATTGACTCTTAGGAAGCCCTTGTCTTGTGCCAGCCCTTACCTTCATCCCATCACCACCTGCACAATGCCATGTGACAGGGGTAAGGAGTGGGCTGTCTCATGGGGGCTCACGAGGGGAAACCTGGGCTCTCACGGCCCTGGGCAGTGAGTGTGACCCTGGGATGTGAGTACCTCCCTTTCCTGGGGGCAGTGACCTTGCCGCCTCTGTGACCTGCTGTTGGCTGCTCTCTCCTAGAGGCTGTGCACACCTGTGTACTGCAGATACCAGTTTCATAAGACACCAGTTCACCAGACCAAGGGGGAACCCCACGGAACCCATGTTTATTTCCACGACATCAATGTCATCTTCCTAGGGGCCCTGCACCCTGGTGAGCTGCGGGAGTACCTGGAGGGCCCCCCCATGGTGGTGGAAGTTCACGACCGGGACCGCAAGGCTGTGGAGTCCTCCCAGAAGCCCATCCTGTTTGGAGAGGACCCCCTGGATTTGCACCTCAACCTCCAGGCCTTCATCTCCCCTGCAGACACAGAGAACAACCCTTTTGAGTCCCAGAAAAAGCTGTGGGACCCTTATGGAGTTGCCCAGGTCAGTTTCGCTGACCTCCTCGATGGCCACAAGTACTTGAACCTAGTTGTCCCCATCCTCAACTGTGAGCCCAAGTCCACAGGCCATGCCCAGGGCAGCAGGAGCAGGAGGCCCGATGTCCTTCAGCACAGCCCGATGCCCATGGGCAACTACCTGGATGCCAACTCGCAGCTCAAACTTAGTGTGACCATCGCAGTGCCACTGAGCACCAGGGCTGAAGTCCCTCAACCAGACCTCTTGGAGCCCCTATTCGGCCGCATCATTTTTGTATTTGACTTCAAGAAGCTGTACCTTCTCCATGGCCTGCTGCAGGATATCACCACAATCAACGCCAGGGCCCTGGGGCTGGACTCCTACCCAACCCGCAATGTCCAGCAGGTGCTGTCGGCCTTCAAGATGCGGGTGAAGGTGCAGGATCAGCCATTCCTGGACGTGCTCACCGGCTTCCACATGCTAGATGGCAGAGTCCACCTCTTTGTCCTAGAGGGCTTGGCGGAGCAGGGCCTCAAGCAGCTGTGGGACAGCCACCAGAGCCGGTAGGGGCTTCCCCCACATTTCAGGTGAAAGCCACAGCATCCAGAAGTGGAGGGGAGGGGGGTCTTCCAAAGCCAAGTCCAGTCCTCGGCCTAGTGTCCTGATGCCCTTCCTCTCAGGGTTCATCAGACTTGACGGTGTTTGGAGGAAGGCTGGATTTGGGGCTAGATGGAGATTGGCTGGTTCAGAAGATGGGTACCTCAGGCTTCTGAGCCTGGGCTACCGAGAAAATAGTGTGGAGGATTCAGTTCAGCCCAGGATGCCCTGTCTGAGGATTTCAAGGCTCCAAGGGCTGCTGTAGCAGCAGAAAGTTGTTCTTCTGTGGAGGATATGGGGCAGCCAGGTGTTTCTGCTCAGTGGGGACTTGGTAAACACATCTGAGTGTCCACTCGGGGCCAGGGCAGGTGGCTGCTCATGCTCTTCAATTCTTTAGTTTTGGGGACATAGTAAGTCTCTCTTCCACAGTTTGCAAGTATCCTCAAAATAGGGTTTTCTTCTTTTAATGTGGAGACCCCCTCTGTCCTCAGAGGTCCAGGGCCCCAGGCCCCACACAGAAACAGCAGGGTGTCCAGAAGTTGCATCTTTGTAATTCAAGCAGGGCCTCCAGTATTAATGAGCCAGAGGTGCCCGAGAGGAACCAGCCTTGCATCTGAGGATTCACCTTTTCTAACCAGCTTAAACCTTCATGCAGGTGTTCATAGCAGCCCTCTCTGTGACAGTCAGCAAGTGGAAATAATCCAGATCCTCTCATCTGATTAGCAAACCTGTGGTGTCCGTGTGTGGTAGAATATTATTCAGCCCTGAAAAGAAGTGAAGTATTGACCCACTCACTTCAACATAGATGTATCTTGAAAACACTATACAAAGTCAAAGGAGCCAGGGACAAAGGCACTCACTGTGTGACTCCATGTATGTTAAGTGTGCAGAAAGAGCAGCCACGTAGATATGGAAGTGAATCAGTAGTTGCCATGGACACAAGGGAGGGGAAAAGGTGGTTAATGGGTAGATTTTCTTCTCAGGGTGATGAAAATATTCTAGAATTTGGTGGGATTTATAGATGCATGTATTAAAAACCATTCCACTGTGCACTTTAAAAGGGGAAATTTTAAGCTGGGGGTGGGGCCTGTCTACACCTGCCAGTCACAGGGGAAGGCTGGCCATGCTGGAGATTAAGGGATCAGCTCTGGGTCCTGAGGTACAGCCAATCTAGAGACCAGGGCCTCCACGGGGAAGCCAGTCGCTGCCCCTGCTCTGAGCACAGGGCTCTCTGGGCGAGCCTCCCTAGCTGCCAGGACTGGCACTGCTGCCCCCGTCAGGACTGTGACTGCAGGAGGAGCGGGCAGCGGAGGCCAGTGTGGGGATCCACCCTGGACTCTGCTTGGCTGGTCTGTAGTCGATGTCTGTGCCATCATGCTTTGCAGTCTGACTCATTCTGTGTAGTATATGAACTGTATCTCAAAAGGTTTCTTCCTAGTGCAGAGTAATCTAAAGCATCTAAGGGTGCCAGGGTGTAACTCAGTGGTAGAGTGCCTGCCTAGCATGTGCAAGGCCCTAGGATTGAGCTCCAGCAATGATCAAAAAATCGTGTGTGTGTGTTTGTGTGTGCATGTGCATGTGTGACATGTGTTCTCTGAGTTTAGTGAATCTAGAGATAAAAAATAATTAACTAGAAAAATTCATATGCTTGGAAATTAATACACTTGTTTCCAAATAACCTGTGCACCTAAAAATCATACCAGAGGGCTGGGGATTTAGCTCAGTGGCATAAGCGCCTGCCTTGCAAGCAAGCGGTCATGAGTTCGATCCCTGGTACTGGAAAAAAAAAATCATAGTGGAATCGGGACATTTTTAATGGGGCAATAATAAAAATACATAATATTGAAATCTGTGAGCCCTGCCAAAATATTACATAAAGACTCAAAATGGGAGTGAAACCTCTGCCTGGCACCCCCAGACTCACTCTAGCAGTCACCACTAGGGGCAGCCCATGGCCCAGGAAACAAAGGAAGCTGTGGGTGGTGTGTGCTAAGACTGCAGCTGTGAGTGGAGGAGGAGGAGCAGAGGAAATGAGCCCCAGCCTGGGGTACCTGGGGCCTTAGCTCTGTGACCGCCCCTTGTGTTGGACACACAGGCTGCTGGGCCTGTAGTGGAGCCCAAGAGCCAGCTCCAGAGAGGATTGGGGAAGCCTGGGTCCTTCCAGCGGTGAGGACCCTTTTTTGCGAGTGGTGTAAAAGAACCCAATGTGAGAAGCTTCCCTGCAGAGTGAAGGGCTAAAGTGCGGAGGTCAGGCGGAGTGGAACAGAGGATCAGCTGTTGTAACTTTTGATGATCACAGGTACAGTTGATAAAGCTGTTGTTCAGAAATACTACACTGTTGGTGTGCAGTGGGGAAGGCCCTTTTAAGATAAGAGACACAGTCTTCTGGATGATAGGCCGTGGGGGAGGATCTGGCAAGGTCACAGGTGGGGAGGAAACTTGGGAGGAGGTGGAGTGGTGGCAGGGGGCTGGGGGATCTGATGGTTACGGCATGAGGAGCAATCTGGAGAGTGGTGGTGGGAAATTACATCACTAGTGATCTTGGAAATTACAGCAGCACAATTTACAAGACACCAGAAGTACAATTACAGACTCAGGAAGGAGCAGTTTTGGTGGAGAAGGCTCAGGCAGTTACTCGGGCGGCAGTAGAAGTGGATATGGTGGCAAAAGAATCTAAAGACAACGGAAGAGAGTGATCATTCTTGCCAGGAGAGAGAGAAGTCATTAGGAAAGCTGTCCATTAATTTGAATCAGTCTCGGGTTCTTTAGAGAAACTGTAAAAATCTACAAGAGGAATGATGATGTGCAGTCGGAAAGACCACTGCAGTTTACTCAGGAAGCCATACTTGTTCAGGACTGTCACGGCCACGCTTTGCAAAAAGTCTGGCTATCAGTGAATGCGGCACAGTGACATCTAGGTAGGCGTTCCTGAGGGCTTTCATTGGTTTCAGCCTTTTGCTTTTGCTTTTCACTGCATCATGTATATTGCTCTGAAAACTGTGACCGAATGGTACTAGGAATTTTGAAAAGTTATGGAACTTTAAACTTTTTAAATACCTCTTACATTAAAATTACAGCCTTAGATTTAGAGGAAAAGGCTAGAAATTAATGAGACATGACTGTAGATGTTGCAGGCATTGATATATGTATTTCAAACTGCTGACAAATTTTAAATTTTATGCAAAAAAATTTAAATTTTATAAAACTTATAAAGCAGTATCAAAAACAATACAGATATGATAGTCTAATGAAATTTCTGGACCTAAAAATTGGTAGGAAAAATGCTATTAAATTTCTGAAAACCATCTATGCCTAAAAACTGATTTTAAAAAACACTTGAAGTATAAACATATGAAATTTATAGGAATAGATTTGACATAAAGACATGAAAATACTCCATCATAAATATTATAGAACTTTGAGAAACATTTAAAAAGACCCCAATACAGCTGGGCATGGTGGCACACACCTGTAATCCCAGCACTTGGGAGGCTGAGGCAGGAGGATTACCATGAGTTCAACAGCCTACACTACACAGTGAGATCCTGTCTCAAAAACAAAAAAAAAAAGAAAGTAGAAGGAGGAAGAGAGGGAGGAGTAATGGGGAGGGAAAGTGGAAGGGAAAGAGGAAGAGGAAGAAAGCCCAAATAAGTGGAAAGAGATATGCTGTCGTAGATGAGAGAACTCTAAATCTTGAAATATCAGTTACTCCTAAATTGAATCAATAGATTCAATACAGTCCCAATTCTAAAACTCCAACATTGAAGTACAGAACTTCAGTAGTTCATTTTAAAATGTGCATCAACATACACAGTCTTAAAAAAGACACTGAATATGAATAAGATGAGAAAAAAATATGAGAAAACTTGCTCTGCTAGATATTGACTCATTATAAAACTATAGTAATTAAGACAGTGTCATATTGGTTCGGGTATAATGAGCAGGCTCCTGGATATAAAGAATCCAAAAAAGATGATAGATCAGGTATTTCTTGAAATATGACATATGAATTACTAAATTGAAAAAAATTACTAAATTACACTTAAATGCTGAGTTTTACACCATGGGTTACCACCTCATACCCATTAGAAAGGCTAGAATAAAAAAAAAGTCAAGTAGTGTTCATGAGGATGTGGAGAAATCAGAATTGTCATTCACTGCCTTGGAAAACAGTCTGACAGTTCAATGATTGAACATATGGATACAATATGATCACAAAATCATACTCCTGGGTCTATAACCAAGAAAAATTAAACCATATCCATACCAACCTCATCCACACATACATGTAACATTATTTATAATAGGCTAAAAGTGGAAAGAACCTAAATGTCCACTAAGTGATGAATGGATAAACAGAACAGGCAGGCACAGTGATGCATTCCTGTAATCCAGTGGCTCAGGAGGCTGAGACAGGAGAACTCCAAGTTTGAGCCCAGCATAAGCAACTTAGCAAAATCCTGTCTCAAATAATAAAAAGGGCCAGGGATGTAACTTGAGTGTGAAGGTCCTGAATTCAGTCCCCAGTATCTTCCCAAAAAAAGAAAGAGAGGAATGAAGTACTGATACATGCTACACCACAGATGAACTTTGAAAACAGCATGCTGAGAACACTGTGGTCAGGCCTGCATATTATATGGTTCCATTTACATGACATGTCCAGAATGCAGATACATAGAAGCAGGAAGTAGATTAGTAGACACTGAGCCCAGTGAATGGTGGTGTCCAGGGTGTGCAAGTAGAGGGGTGACAGGTACCAGGTTTCTTTTGGAGGCTTTGAACATGCTCTGAAATTGATGGTGATCACTATACTATGCAGACTAACACTTTAGGGGGATGAATTGTATGGCAGTGGATTATATTGCAGTTTTAAAATACATTTAGTGGGTGAAAATGAAGTTCAGTGGGAAGAAGATGATTTTCAATAAATGGTGTTGGGATGCTTGTTTTCCCATGTGGGGAGCATTCATAAAAATCAGTTCCAGGTGGGGGGTGTGCACACCTGTAATCCCAGCATTCAGGAGGCTGAGGCAGGAGGATCACTATGAGTTTGAGATCAGCTTGGGCTGCATAAGTGAGAAAACCACCACAGACAACAAAATCAGTTCCAGCTGGATTAAAAGCCTATGTAACTTTTAAACTCCTTTTTTGAGACAGGGTCTTAGCATGTGTAGTTCATGCTAGCCTTGACCTACTACCTAGCCCAAAGTGGCTTCGAACTCATGGCGATCCTCCTGCCTCAGTCTCCTAAGTGCCAGGATTACAGACATTAGCTACCATGCCCAGCTTTTAGTTTTTTAATTTGGAAATACAGATTCAGAAAAACTTGAAAAAATATTCCAGAGAAGCTCCCACTTCCCCCTTACCCATTTCCCCTCAGTGAGTACATTTGACAGAAATGCAGTATAACTAGCAACCTCTAAACCAAGAAATCTTAACACTGTGTGTGTGTTTTATGAAAGCCAGTTTGGCACAGATAAGTTGATGTAACCACCACTGTAATCAAAATCCTGAATTATGTCACCAGAAAGCTCTCTTTTCTGCTTCCCATTTATGATCAGACCTACCTTTCTTAACCAGCCTTCACCTCAGGCAGACACTGATCTGTTTTCCATCCCATAATGTTGTCATTTTGAGAATGTTATGGTCTTTTGATCCCCCCCACCCAGGTGTGTGCACCCTACTTTGTTTCTTTTGATTGCTGTGCAGTGTTTCACAGCATGGCTGTGCCACAGTGTAACCATCCATTTTTTGAGGAACATTTGGGTTGTTTTTAGTTTTTGACTATTATGTGTGACACAGCTATGATCGGTTGCATCCAAGTTCTTGTGTGGATGTGAGTTTCATTTCCTGGAGTGCACACCCGGAAGTGATTGCTGATCAGGTGACGCGTGTACATTCGTGTGGTGGCAGAACTCCAAAATGGCCTTGGAGAGCCTCATGCCTGGGGGGACTCATCCTTCTTCCAGCTCCTCAATTTTGTAGCTTAAAAAAACTCCTCACCTAGTTTCCTGAGTAGCTGTGACATTTTACATTTCCACTTCCAGTGAATGAGAGATCGTTTCTTTGTGTCCATGCCAATTTTCAGTATTATCGCTACTTTTTGTATTTTAGCTATTACAGTAGGTGTGTAGTCACAGTTCACTGTGGTCTTAAGTTAACATTTCCCCGTGGCCAGTGATGCTAAATATCTTTTGTGTGTTAATATTTGCCATCTCTGTTTCCTCTCTGGTAAAATGTCTCTTCATGCCCTTTGCTGTTACAGTTTAGACCAGCCACTGTAAGTGTCACCCAATATAAACCTCTTCTCCTTTAAGCTTGGGGTGTCATGTGTTGTGTCTCAGCAACAAGAAAGGGACTAAGACATTTGCTCATTTTCTAATTGGAGTATCAGGCAGTTTTACTATTGAGTTTTAAAAACATTCTAGATTTGAGTCCTTTGCGCGACAGCAAAGAGTCACATCTGTGTGGCCACAGAAATTTGAGGTTCAGATCCACACAGACAAGGAAGAGCTACACAATGAATTTAGAAAGATGAAAGTGAGTTTATTGTAAAAGTGCAGCAGCTGTGAGCACACTCAGATAATATATTACCACTCAGTGAGGCAGGGGGTAGCAGCAACAATGAAGGGGAGGCCTTTGGGGAAGGATCTTGCATGAGACGGTGCCTTCAGCAGGCAAGAGAGAAGACACCGCATCACACCATTTCTCAAAGGCCTGGGAGGACCCTTGCCAGCCTTGGCCAAGCTCCGCAAGCCATTGGCCCTTCAGATGTTAACAGTTATTGCTACACACTCTTTCTCTCAAGAGACAGCTGCAAAAAGGCGTGTGACCAGGGTCATTTCAGGGAACATGCACATTCTGGATGACTCTCATCACTTTAACCCTTTCCTCTACACTTACTGATTTTTCTTGTTTTATAAATCATGCTTCTGGCGTCAAGTATAAGAATTCTTTACAGAGCCCTAGATCATTGGTATTTTCACCTAAAAATGCTGCAGTTTCACAGTTTAAAAGTATGACTTATTTTAGATTAATTTTTGTATAAAGTGTGAGGTTTAAACTCAGGGGTTTTTTTGTACTTATGGATATCCAGTTGCTATAGCACCATTTGTTAATAATATTACTCCTTTGTATATTTCTTGGAATTTTCTTCACAGACGTATAATACTAGTTTATATATTGTTTTTTACCTTTGTCAAGAATCGGCTAGTCATAATTGTGTGGGTCTGTTTCTTGGCGCTCTTCTCTGTCCCACTGGTCTGTGTGTCTGTCCCTTGCCAAATACCACAGTCTCGGTTACAGTAACCAACTGAGTAGGGATGCCTTCCACTCTATCCTTTTTCAAGGTTGTTTTAATTATTTTGGTTCCTTTGCTTTTAACATAAACTGTATAATAAGCTGTTCATGCTCATAAAGCCTTGGCTAGAATGCTGTGAGGAGCTGTGCAGAGCCTGTGTGTTGTCCTGGGGATAAGTGCACCTTTGCTGTGCTGCGTCTCCACTCCACGGGCCTGGTGTGGTTCTCCACTTACACCTTTGCTTTCTCTGATCAGCATTTTGCAGTTTTTAGCATGTAAGTTTTCTACATATATTGGTACATTTATATCTAGGTATTTTATTTTCTGAGTATAAATAATACTGTATTTTAGATTTCAGTTACCAAATACTCATTGTTTGTACATGGGAATACAATTGGTTTGTAGATGTTGATCTCATAGCCTGCACCCTTGCTACACTAGCTTACTGAGGCATTTCTGTTTTTATCTTTGTCTTGGAAAGTTTCTTGGGATTTTCTACATAGATCATTACATCATCTGCAAATAGGGATACTCAGGTTTCTTCCTGTCCTGTCTCTGTGCCTGGTTTTCCCATCATACTGGCTATGCTTCCAGCACTGTTCTCTCTAAGGGCAATGACAGCAGACATCTTTGCCCTGCTCTGATTACCCGGAGAAGGAGGTGTTCAGTTCCCCCACTGGGGGTCATATGTAGGGTTTTAGTAGATGTCTTTTGTCAGTTTGAGGAAGTTCTGCCCTTCCTGATTTACTGAGGGTTTCCTAATTTGCTGTCTCACACAGTTCATGAAAGTTAACTCCGGGTTGACTTAAACCCTACTTTAAAACTATTAATTTAGAAACTGGTCATGGTGGCACTTGGTGGCCTGCAATCCCAGCACTTGGAGACTAGCCTGAGCTACATAGGGAACCTAAGGCCAGCCTGAATTACATAGTTTGACCTTGTCTCAAAAAAACAAAAAATAATTATTTTTAAAAAACTAAACTATTAACTTTGAAACAATTATAGATACACAAGTTGCAAACATAGTTTCCATGTGCCCATTACCCAGCTCCACCTGGTGGCAGCATCTTCCATAACTGTAATATTTTGATTGATTGAAATAGGACACCTAACTAGATTACTGTGATCTTCAATTTCACCAGAAAAATCCCTCTTTGAAAAGCAAAACTAAAGCATTTAGATGATAAATTAGAACATGTCTGTGACCTCACAATAGAGAAACAGTTCTTAAAAAGGACAGTAGTAGAAAAATAAGAAAAAAGAATGACACACTTGGGCTATGTTAAAATCAGCAATTTCTGTTCATCAAAAGATAACATAGGAATTGGAAAACAACAAGCTACAAGCAGGAAAAAATGACTGCAATGTGTGGAACAGAACTAATAACCTAAACATGTGACACATCTTGTGAATGAATAAGAAAACTGTACAAACCCAGTAATTAGCACTGAGCTATGGCCCCAGCCCATTCCAAGCCCCTGCTGCTAAATTGCTTGGTTCAGCAATCTTTCTGCCTCAGCCTCCCAGGCATGTGCCACCACACCCAGCCCTTTTGTTTTAAAGGAGCAAAAGTAAAACCCCTGCCAGACAACAAAGCCACTTTTCCTGCAGCATTGGAGCCACCTTGAGGACTCTCCCCCCCCCCCCCCCGGCTTCTCTTGCAGAATCCCCAAGTCCCAGCATGGCAAGTACAAGGTGCTATACAATTCGCAGCTGCTGTTCCGCCACAGGCTTTACGCAGACCTGGAGACCATCCTGTACCACGTGCACCTCTCCAGGCCCGTGGCACTGCTCATGCGGCAGCAGACCCTCTACCTGCGCAAGGCAGTGCCTCGAACAGTCTTCCAGGGGCTGGCCAGGTGCGGCTGGGGTGGTGGGGACAGGAGTGGTGGGCAGGGTGGAAAGGGTCCTCCTCATCCCAGCTAGTACTCCCTGAACATACAACAAAGAATAGCTGAGTGGGGGCACAGTGGAGCCTGTGTATGATCCCCGCACTTGGGGAGGCTGGAACAGAAGGTTTCACCCCAGCTTGGGCAGTTTAACGATTCGGTGAGACCTTTTCTCAAAATAAGAACTTTTTAGAAAGGGCTAGGAATGTAGCTCAGTGCAAAGGTGCCAGGTTCAATCACCAGTGCCACAAAAACTCATTGTAATGGTAATAGCGGAGGTGGTAACAGTAGTGGTCGCCATAACGGGAATAGAAAAAGCCGTGGCAGGAGGAAAGAAACCAGGCGGCTTCTCCTTACCCCCCCCCCCCCGCCACCTCCACAGCTGCCCAGGGCAGGCCTGCAGAGGACTGGCGGGAGCTCCCAGGCTGGAAGGCGTTGGAGGAAGTGCTGAGCCTTTGGGGTCCTGAGCCTGGAGGTCAGGGGATGATGGGACGCCATACTGTGTGCCAGCAATGGGAGGTCACTGGGTACTGTCAGGGAGAGAGAAAACTATTTTTGCGGGGTGGTCCAAACTCACGACCTCGTGCTTGCCAGGCAGGCAAGTGCTTATGCTACTGAGCTAAACCCCAGGCTTCTTTGTTTTAAAGTAGTTTTTTTTGTTTTTTGGGGGGGGTGTTTGTTTTTGTACCAGGGATCAAACTCACGACCTCCTGTTTGCCAGGCTGGTGCTTATGCCGCTGAGCTAAATCCCCAGCCCAAGAAAGCTGTTTATTGTGTGCAGGCGGGAGCTGCATTCACCATGGGTTTATTCCCACCTGAAAGGGGAGGAGCAGAAATTAACAAGTCAGATGCGAAGCAGGAACTTCACCCCAGACTGCAGGAGTGCTGGGCAGTACCCATGTGGACCAGGCACTGCCATGCAGAGCCTGAGAGAGGGCACCAAGGGGGCAGTTTTTAGTTCTTTTGGTTTGCTTTTTTTTGTTGTTGTTGTTGTTGTTTTTCATGTGGTACTGGAAATTGAACCCAGGGCCTTCACACTGAGCTACCTTCCCAGTCTCTTGAATTTTTTATTTTGAGATGGTGTCTTGCTAATTAGCCCAAGTGCTGGGATTACAGACCTGCATACCATACCCGGCACCAGGAGGACCTTTGCAGGGAAGGGTGGGAGAGGCAGGACCACCACGCAGTCCTTATGCC